>JAVTVY010050459.1:0-252442 GCA_036873755.1 Hanleya hanleyi
CTCAATGAGGAACTTCCTAGCCTTACATTGTTCGAACTGAGAGACAGAGCCGTTCGATGGGTGGGGAAAAATGAAGCTAAGAGCAGACCCAAACTGGTATCGTGCAATGAGACACTCGACCCAGTTGCTCAAGCCCTTCAGCAACAAGGTGAACGGATGGAAAAACAGCAGCAGCAGATTGATGAACTGTTGAAATTAATGAAGTCAGGTACAGTGAATGCTGACCGTAGGCAGAAGTCAAATGCAACATCCTACAACAAGACCAAGGATAACATTCGTAGATGTTGGGGCTGTGGATCACCTTCCCACCTGGTAAAAAGGATGAGAGGGAGGAGGAAAATTTAAACTGCTAAGACCTGTTGTGGAGAGCCACACGGCAGGTTCGACGATGGATGGCTCATTTCTGCGTAACGCGGTCGGGGAATGCCCTGAGGCTACATTGAAGATGGATGGGGTGGAGGTGCGATGCCTCCTGGACACAGGGGCTCAGGTGTCTACAGTTACGGAATCGTTTTTCCGAGATAATCTGGCAAGTAGGGGCCTGGTTGACGTAAAGTCATTCATCCACATTTATGCGGCGAATGGTCAAGACATCCCCTTCGTGGGCTTCATCCAAGTCGATCTGGAGATTTCAGGATGTACATATAAGGATATGGGTTTCTTAGTTGTGAAGGATGTGGACGGACATTCACACATGGGAATACGTAAGGAAAATGTTCCAGGTGTGATAGGGTCAAATGTGTTCAATGCAATTAATGACAGGGACAGTGCGAATTGCAAAAAGCCAAAACAGTGGCGAAGGATTCTAGCATTGTATGAAGAGTCCAGATCAGATGTTAGTGACAATGTTAATGGCAACAAAGTTAGAGTAGGTGGTAGAAAACCTGTACTCTTACGAGCACGTTCTGTTAGAGTGGTGAAGTGTACGGTGAAACCTATGTCTAAGACTGCGTTTTCAGGTCTGGTCGAGCCACTGGAAACCGGTCCTGTTCTACCCAAGGTGGTAAGCGTTGGTCCATCATTGGTCACCGTGGACGCGACAGGAAGTGTTCCTGTTCAACTGGCAAACTTTTCCGACAGAGATGTGTATCTTCAAGCAAGATGTCCACTGGGTATTCTTAAACCTGCTGAAAAAGAACCTCAGATTGACTTGATATCAGTTGGTGTCAACAAGATTGAAGTCAGGGACTGTAGTGACACTGCGAATTTGCATGAACAGGTTATGGAGCAGCTGATGGCAAAGATGGACATTGGTACTGGCCTGGATGAAGACCAGATGGTCCAATTACAAGAAGTAATTCAGCGACACATACCAGTGTTCAGTCAATCTGAAGAGGATATTGGGTTCTGTGGAGATATAGAGCACAGAATAAGGACAACTGACGACGAACCAGTTAAAATACCTCATCGAAGGGTACCACCACATCAGTGGTCGGAAGTCCGAGATTATCTGAAGAAGGCCCTTGACACTGGAGTCATACAGGAAAGCTCAAGTCCTTATGCTTCGCCCGTTGTACTCGCTCGCAAGAAAGATGGAAAATTGAGGCTCTGCTGTGACTATCGCGCTCTCAATGCGAAAACGAGAAAGGATGCCTATCCATTACCTCGCATCGAAGAGGCACTAGACACTTTGAAAGATGCGAAGTATTTTTGCAGTCTTGATCTCGCCCACGGATTTAATCAAATTCCAGTTGCTGAATGTGACATCGAGAAGACCGCTTTTCGTGTGGGAACAGGCGGGCTGTATGAATTCCGACGTATGCCCTTTGGTTTGACAGGAGCACCAGGAACTTTTATGAGATTAATGGACAAAATATTTGGAGACGAAAACTTTCAATCTCTCCTTATATACCTGGACGACATTCTAATATTTGGTGCTACTTTTGAGGAAACAGTTCAACGTCTGGATATGGTCCTGACAAGACTTCGAAAGTTCAACCTGAAAGTGAAACCGTCCAAGTGTCAGCTTTTCAAACAGCGCTTGAGATACCTTGGTCACATTGTCTGAGGCAGGGATCCGACCGGATGAGGACAAAGTGTCCGCTGTCACTGAGTGGCCTAAACCGAAAACTGAGAGAGAGCTACGCGGATTCTTGGGGTTAGCCAGCTACTATCGTCGATTTGTGCAGGGATTCTCTAAAATTGCGGCTCCGTTAAACAAACTTCTGTCGGGCACACGTGACAAGAAGGGCAAATCGAGCAAACCCCTTGGTGTTAAAGCCTGGGATGACAGTTGTGACCGTGCATTTCAGGAACTGAAGCAGAAACTCACAGAATCTCCAACCTTGGGATACCCGGACTTTAAACGCCCATATATCCTGGAGGTTGACGCCAGTCACTTGGGGCTGTGAGCCGTGTTATCACAGGACCAAGAGAACGGACGAGTCGTTTTGAGTTACGCTAGTCGATCATTGCGAAAGAACGAGACCAACATGAGCAACTACTCCAGCATGAAGTTGGAATTACTTGCTCTGAAATGGGCCGTTACGGAGAAGTATCGGGATCTCCTACTTGGAACAGACTGTCTGGTCTTCACGGACAATGCCCCTCTTAGCTACATCCAGACAACGGCAAAGCTTGGCGCCACAGAAATGAGGTGGGTTGGGGAGCTCGCCCAATTCAATCTGACTATTCGACATCGGTCTGGGAAGGTCAATAAGAATGCCGACTCGCTCAGTCGTAAGGTGGAGCATACACCAGAAGTTAGTAGACTGGAGCTGGTAACCGTTGCTGAGAGTCTGGAAGAATCTTGGGAACAGACGTCGACGAGCCTTGGACCGGACGTGAGGTGCTGTTTGGAGGAGATTCGTGAACGAGTATGGATGGAGGAATTAAACGCGATTCCTCATCGACCGGAGCCATTGTTCTCCTCAGCATTGCCTTTGATGAGTGCTGAAGATCTTGTCCGACTTCAGAAATTGGACAAACACATAGGATGTTTTAGGCGAGTGTTTCAAGGTAGTACACCTCCCTCAGGGGTGAAATTTAAGAAACTGGACAAAGAGGTGAAGAAACTCCTGCAATCGTGGAAACGCATCAAGGTGAAGGACGATGTTCTTTACAGGACATACCTTGATCAGAGTGTTGTAGTAGAACAGTTACTGTTGCCGAAAGTACTGCAAGCCAAAGTGCTCAAGTCTGTCCACGATGACATGGGACACCAAGGTCACGAACGAACCTTGTCTCTGTTGCGCAAAAGGTGTTATTGGCCATTTATGTCACGTGATGTCGAGAGTTACTGTGCCAAGTGTGAGAGATGTGTCACCGCAAAAGCGGGAAAGCGTGTCAAATCGACCATCGGGTCTGTGGTAGCCAAACGTCTGCTGGAAATCTTGGCCATGGATTATACTCAGTTGGAGCCAGGGACAAACAATGTTGAGAATGTGCTAATTCTCACTGATGTGTATACTCGATTTACACAAGCAATACCGACAAAAGATCAGACAGCGAAAACTGTAGCTCGCGTCCTCATGAAGGAGTGGTTTCTCAAGTACGGCATACCTCAGCGATTGCATAGTGACCAAGGCCGTAACTTCGAAAGCCGTGTGATACAAGAACTATGCAGTATATACGGGATAGTCAAGACCAGAACTGCGCCGTATCATCCCCAGGGAAATGGGATATGTGAGAGGTATAACCGGACGCTGCACAACCTGTTACGTACTCTCCAAAACGAGAAGAAGCGGAGGTGGCCTGAACTTCTACCAGAGTTACTGTATGCATACAATTGCACGCCGCATTCAACAACCGCATACTCCCCACACTTTCTATTCTTCGGCAGAGAACCACGTCTCCCAGTGGATTCCATGTTGGGAATTGGCAATGAACCGGGCAGCCTTGGTGAGGAAGGGCCGGCAGAACATCAACATAAGCTAAAGGAGGCCTTCAGACTGGCCAGCGAACGCACTGAACGTGAGGCGTTGAAACGGCAAACTCGCGTAAACAATCAGGCTACACAGAACGATCTGCCAGTTGGAGCAAGGGTGGTCTTACGGAATCACCCGAAGGGTCGCCATAAAATACAGGATTTGTGGAATCCTAAGCCATACATGGTGGTGGCGATCGGCGACAACAATGTATACGACGTGTTATATGGAAATGGAATAGGTCTTTGGATTATGGACGCGGATATTCTCTAATGGACGACGGCTGGATTATGAATGACGGACTAGACGCTTGTAATTAGCCCGAAGGGCGTACCAGAGAAGACGGATAATGGTCTCACTGATAGGGCGAGCGAGTCTTCCTCTGAAGAAGCTGTTCAGGACGAGGACGGAGTCTGGGTGTTATTGGCAGGAACTCCAGATAGACCAGTGGAACTGGTAGAGGATAGGTCTGTGGTTCCAGATGCTGAAATTCCGGGTGGTGGTGAAGCTTCGGTAACAGGAGGCAGTAGCCCAGTTTCTGTAATAGACATCTCGGAAGGGGTCATCCAGGAAGACTCCAGCAGTGCCTCGTGTACGTCAGACGTAGAAGCGCTTGAGGAACTCGATCAGTCAGGCAATTCGGATGCACCCGAAATAGTACCGGCTGAGGACGATGATGAGTCCGGCCCAGTGCGACGCAGCAAACGCATCACAGCAGGACATCATAGTAATCCGTGTCGTCTTCCGAAGTCAGTTGCGAGCCAGGCAATTGAGACTGAAGTAGATCCTAGTGTACTAGCTAATATAAGTCAAACGCAGTTGTTGCTTGTGCAAATGCTAGCTAAAGTCCGACCACAACTGTAATGTTAGAGTGTATATAGTTATATTAGCGTTGTCGGGACGACAACAGACAAGAAGGGGAGTGTAAGGGCTACTTGGGTACCCTTGACGTTATGCCTGTATAGTCCGTAATCCACTTCCAACCCGTATTCCGAGTCTTGTACTTTTCCGCCACGTCACTCCATGAGCAGCCATTTTATGGATAAACTCCAGCAGCGTGTTCGCTGAATCATTTGTATTTCTACGGGATTTGGAGACCCAGAAATGTGAGTTACTTGGCTAACAAACTTGTAAATATTCGCTGTAACGATAGAGCTAAGCGAGAATGAACGGATATCTCTTGATTCCTATAATTTAGTGTTCTGTAAAGCGAACATAAATTCAACTTTCGTTTTTGATGCGCTAACACGTGTTGTCGCATGCAAGTCTAGAAATCGGTTAAATGATACTCTTACACCGTGCTTATGCCGTTCAAATGTTGCTGTAAATAGAACAAATGAGAATAACACACGATTCAGAGAGTTTTGAATAAGTTTATTTGGATTATGAGTTTAACCTGGTAACATGTAAAAGCAAACGTTACATGTACGTTTTGCAAGTGCAAAGTTGTCTCCCTTTTACCAGTTATGTGTATGGACAATGGACCATGCAAGATTATGTAAGCACTCTCAGTGTATGATTTCACGTTGGAATAATGTCAGAATAGATTTTATATTTTAACTAATTTTATACAAGTGATTAAGAGAATTAATTGAATAGAGTGATTACATTATTGAGTATATTGAATTCATGTCAAAGAATCATTAGAGCAGTAAGTTCCTGTGGACTATACATATGGAATTTGTTACAGACAGATGTGTTGGAGATTGTCGTAGTGTGTGGGTATGCTGTAACTGGCCTGAACATTTCCATGCACGTTGTAAATGTGCCCATTGGCTTAGGTGGGTAAACATACTGTGTGGTTCATTGGGTGTCTTTGGAATTAGTTAATAATGAATTATTAACGAATAAATAATTAGTCCATCTTAAGAACAATACTGTCTATTAACGTATCGGTGTTGAATGTGAAACTCGATTACTAAATCTAATAGTTAATGCATGGATTTAATAGGCTGCATGTATTCAAGATTCGATGATGGCAATTGATTGATCTTATAATTCGTATCATTAAATTCATTTAATTAATCTGTAATTGATTGAGAATGTAATTCGGATGTACTCGTCACCAGACAAACACTATTGGCCAAGCCATTTACTTACAGATGGTTACACCATATATTAGACTGGCATTGGGTGCAGTAACCATGGTGACGACACCTAGTCAATGTTGATGTGGAGCATTGTGAATGCTAAACTAGAGTATACATCACCCAGCGGGGGATGGGGGTAAGACTGCTATATAGATGGAATTCACTCCATTTTACTGTGTTATTCATGATCATGATATTACAGGTTACATGTACACTGATGTATAATGACACAACATAACACATAATGATATGAGAAATTACTTTATTTTCATTAACATGAATCCATTGTGACAGTACATTAATTGCAATTCACTGTTCATTATTAGAAGTTCATTGGTTAGTTGAATTATAATATAAAAGAGATGGATTATTCCTTCTGGTTCCTGTATAGTGAGAGATGCTACATGTAGACTTAACTGATTAAGTCCTAGCAATTGGCATTGGTCTCTAACTGCGACATTCTATTATGTACACAGGATTAACTGTAAGAGTTATAGAGAATAACTGTTGTTTGGAGGCACGCGACCTTATTATACGACATGTAAACCGACTACTGAGTAAATGCGCTACCAAAGTTGTTGAACAGTAGTATTGTAAGGTAAATGAGATGCATGGATGACATACTGTAAAAGTAAATGACTTCTCATTTGTGTATTTACCATAGGTCTTGGTCTGGGTCTGGGTCCGTCTATGTTTCCGGTCCGGAGACCCATTGTACACGTCTAACTCAGGCATATAAAAGAACCATGACGATTCTCAACACTTCGGACTTGTGTTTTCATTGGTTGAGTCTTCCACCCCTCTTTACATCTCGGTTTTTCCTCTTGAGCTAATCTCCATCAGTGTCCATGGTAACGGAAATCATACAGCTGACATGCGCTGTTCGGAGTTTCCGCGTGATATTATTCTTTCAACATGGATGCCAATATGGATTCCTAGCAGTACGGGACGAGGCACTAATGTCCTACATTGTCCGAGATCGTGTCGAGTGATGGTACCGATCATGTGTACCAAATTTCAGAAGAATCCATTGAAAACTCTGGGACGAGTTTAGTCAAGTAACAGGACTTGGAGTCATGCCATTGCCGTACGATCCAAGGCCCTTCACTGACGAAAATAAACCGTCAGAAAACACCAGTAATTCACATTCACATCATTAAAGTCCCACTGTCATAATGTATGGTCCATCCGGGTTCGTGATACACCGAAAATAGCAGCCAGAAACACTTACTTGCATTCCAAAAACAGCCAAGTAAACCCCAGTCGAGAAATGTAAACATAAATTTCCAAAAATTATACCCACCCACCGGGCACCCTAATTGCAGACCGAACATAACTCAAGACTACAAACACGGCGGATTGAGAATGGTGAATATTAACAATCTCATATCCTCTCTAAAAATCTCCTGGATAAGAAGATTAATATTTCACGAACAAAAATGGCAAAAATTTGTTGTTGACCCAAAGATTTATGATACGGGTCCGGAATATATTAAGATGCTGATAGCTGAAACCAGCAACCCTTTTTGGAAAGACGTCTTTAAGGCATGGTATGCACTATGTAACAAACTTGAGCTTCGCTCTATTGAGGACATTTACAACGAACCTCTTTGGTATAATGGTCATTTTAGAAACAGTTCTTTCTTTGTAGCTCATTGGTATAAGCATAATATTAAATATGTACGTGACGTTATTGACTCAAATGGTAAAATATTGACATTTGAGGATTTCAAAAATAAATTTGATATAAAAGGAACGTTCCTGGATTATAATAAATTGAAGCAAAATATTCCTAGAGAATGGATAAATAGAATAAACCTGGAATTTAATCCCCAATTACAGACAATACCGGTAATAACAGTTTACTGTCGATATTTGGCAGGGCAGAGAAAGGGATGTCCACGCTACTATAACCTGTTGAATTATCAATCGAATGTACCAATTATATCGTTTGAAAAATGGGAGCAGGCGTTGAATATATCAGGAAATATACAGTGGGAAAAGGTATTTAAAACTTTGCACCATTGTACAAAAAATACCAGTCTTAAAGACATCCAGTTCAAAATTTTACATAGAATTTTACCAACAAAGTCATTCTTGTACCAAATTGGTTTGTCTAACACTAACCTATGTGACCACTGTAATCAGGAAATAGAAACTTTAGAACATTTATTTATTCACTGTAGATGTGTAAAAATACTGTGGGACCGTCTTGAAGTATGGCTGAAATCAGAAATCGGAATGAGGGGTGAGATAGGGGCAGACAAGAAAATCCTGGGCTATGACTATATACAATGTAGCATTAATACACTGCTGTTACTAACAAAAAAATACATATACTCTTCAAAATTCAGAACCGGTACGTCAAAATTGAGTTGGAAAGCCCTGCAGAACAACTTCTACCAAAACTACTGCATTGAAAAATATGCGGCAGCAATCGCTGGGTCAGGTGAACAGTTTAAAAAGAAATGGGCACTTTTTTCAAAAATTTTCGAAATTTATCAAACACAGTAATACAGCGGGAGAAATCCAGGATTTTCAAACAATACCAGTAAATCGCAATTAATTACATAACCACAAGAGGGAACGCAGGTGTGTATAGGATATACATCATGGCTATTACATGTGGGTGAAAGATACAGATTAAATATGTATATAGGATAAAGCACAATTTGTATATATGATGAAGCAGCACAATAAGAAAAAAAAAAAAAAAAAAAAATTGCAGACCGATACAGACCGATACTTATAAAGGACAGACCGATACTAAAAACATACAGACCGATACCTATGTATCATGGATTACGACTTATAAAATACATAATTGGTACTTCGTGGGATTTTCTCATAAAAAACGATTGTTTATAGCGCAAAAACGGTATCGCAATTAGCTGCCGCCCGTTACGTTAGGAAGCGCGTCGCACGGCCGAATCTCACGGTCGGTTCGCCCGCCAGACTCGCCCAGCGCACCAACCCGACTCGCCCGGCAGTAGTATATCAAGAGCAAATTGTTGTAAGTAATTGACCGTAAACACACCTACAGAATTACGGTGCTCGGTCTGACTCGACACTGTCTGCAGCTCTAAATTCTCCAGATATATTACACATACTTGATATTATAGGAGCATATTGAGAACGAATAATGTTGAATGCAGACAAGTGTTTCTGGTTTATTCGAGTTATTTTAGTAAAATAACTACACGTTAACCCTCATCAGTCCAACGTATCAATTCACAATGTTCATATTTTTGATTTCTTCAACATTTCTATCAAATTCTTTCCCCTTCTGTATGCAATTACTGGATTTTCCCAGACTTTCGTTGTGCGTGATTCGAAAGATTTGATAAAATGCCAATATTTCAACAGGATTTTCCTTATATATTTCATCGCTGGATGGTAGGTGGTGATGAAACGGATGGGTCTTTTCTTTGTTTTTTACTTTCTTTTTTCTTCCCGTTAGGATCTCTGTTTTGTTTGGGAACAATCCTTTTTCAGTTTGAGATATTATTTCCTTACTGTTATAGCCGCGCTTTGTCAGGTTTTCTCTGAAATCAGTCAGTTTATGACGGAAATCTGCGTGATTATTGCAATTGCGTACATATCTTATAGTTTACCCTTTCATAAAGGATTTGAAACTGGACGGCGGATGTGCTGAATTTCGATGTAAATACTGAAATGTATCAGTAGGTTTTGTAAAACACCTCAAATCCAAAATGTGATTTTTTGTGTATCTTGGTCTTTTGAATATGGTAAGATCCAGAAAAGAGATATCTGTTTCTGATATTTCATGTGTAAATTTGATTAATTCATGTGCTTTGTTAGCCATTTCGAAAAATTGCCTCATTTCAACAATGCTTCCTTGAAAAATTATTATTCCGTCGTCTCTAAACCGTCTGTGGAAGACGATTTTATCCTTGTCTTGATATTGTCCCGATTAAATTGTTAATGTGTCTGTGAATACAGATATCGGATAATTCAGGTCTCGAAACGGCACCCATTGAGGCACCGATTATTTGCCTGTAGTTATTTCAAATTCTTGTCAAATTCTCACACTGGTAATGGAACCAGGAATGGCAATGGTCACAAAACACGGAGATGTCAGGGTCACAGTTCATGTGACAAATCCCACACGGATAAGACATGCGTTTACGGCCCATGATAATCAAGTATACGAGAAGTGGAAAATCAGCGATATTAGCAGAGAAAAGAGAATTAGCCGTAAACACTGACGGCCTAGTAATCAAATTCATTGTTTATCTGACGAAAGTGAGCCCCATGTCTCCGGGACTACTGGGGATGAATGTATTACGACATGTGCCGAAGTTTGGTGAATTCCTGAAGAGCCTTGGTTGGAAAGATACACCACCGGAAAGGGTCAGAGAGACTAGTACAAAGTTCATAAGGGTTGCTGGACGTGAGCCTGTCCGTATTCCAGCTGAATCAGTTTGTGAAGTTGCAGTGACCAAGCCTAACAACTGTGGGAAACTCTCTGTGATTGAACCCTTGACAACTCAGAGACAAGTGATGGTTACACCGTCTATGGTAGAGACGGATGGGTGTGTATATGTGCAAGTGACCAACCCAGGACTGAGTGATGTGTGGCTTAAACCTCGGACACGGATTGGAATGATTTCTCCGGTCTCGGATTTCAGTGCCACGGGTACGAGTCCTGTGCAGTTTCAGCCATGTGGTGTTAATGAACTGGTCATTGCACGTGTAGATGTACGCGTCGACAAGGTGGTGCATGCTGGTAAAGATGTTCCCAAGTGGGTTGATGATCTGGTGGACAGTTCACAGCTAGATGATGGCCAGAGACGACAAGCCGCTTCTCTCATCCTAGAACATCGGAAAGTATTCGCTGATGACGAGGATAGCTTGGGGTGTACTGGAGCGACAAAACATGGGATAATAACAGAGGATGAAGTGCCTGTTACCCATCCCTACCGTAGAATTCACCCGAATCAACTGGAGGAAGTTAAGGAACATATCCAAAACCTACTGAGGAAGGGAGTCATCAGAGAAAGTAAATCCAACTATTCCAGCCCTGTGGTCATTGTCCGGAAGAAGAGTGGCAGTACTCGCCTGTGTGTGGACTATCGTAGCTTAAATCGGAAAACAATCAAGGATGCGTTTCCACTCCCACGCATCGAGGAGAGCCTGGATGCCATGTCCGGTGCAACTGTATTCTCCACCATTGATTTGCAGTCCGCATACAACCAAGTTGAAATGGAGGAAAAAGACCGCCATAAGACTGCATTCACGAGCCCGCTTGGATTATTTGAATTCAATCGAATGCCTTTTGGCTTGTGTAACAGTCCCGCCACCTTCCAACGTCTCATGTCCACCATCTTTAGAGAAGAGGTCAACCAGCGGTTATTAGTTTATCTGGATGACATAATCGTATTTTCGACATCATTCGAAGAGCACCTGAAACGATTGAAGTTGGTTTTACAGAAACTGGAGGAGTATGGTCTCAAAGTGGAACCTTCCAAGTGCCATCTGTTTCGTCCTGAAGTGCATTATTTGGGACACGTGATATCTGCTACAGGGATCGCTACTGACCCGGGTAAGATTAATACCGTGAAAGAGTGGCCGACACCAACGACAGTGCAGGAAGTTCGCTCCTTTTTGGGGTTAGCCAGTTATTACCGGCGGTATGTGAAGGGTTTCACCCAAATTGCCTCCCCGTTGCACCGGTTGGTGAATTCCGATCCACTGAAAGGAAAACGTCGAAGAAAGAGCCAACAGACCCCAACCTCGGAGAATTGGAATTCTGACTGTCAACAGGCCTTTGACAGACTGAAGGAGGCTTTGACAACCGCGCCTGTGTTGGGCTTTGCCGATTTTACCTTACCCTTCATCCTGGAGACAGATGCCAGCCATATGGGCCTGGGTGCCGTACTATCGCAGGTCCAGGACGGGAAGCCTCGGGTTATCGCATATGCCAGTAGGGGGCTGAGGGGATCAGAGAAAAACCTCACCAATTATAGCAGCATGAAGCTAGAGTTGCTGGCATTGAAGTGGTCTGTATGCGAGAAGTTTAGAGACTATTTGATCGGTTCCCCCTTCACTGTTTTCACTGACAATAACCCGCTCAGCTATTTGATGACGACTGCTAAACTCAAGGCTGTGGAGCAGCGATGGGCAGCACAGCTCGCCCAATTTCAGTTTGATATACGATACAGATCAGGAAAGGAGAACACGAATGCTGACCAGTTGTCCAGGAGGCCGCAACAGCTTGACGAAGGTCATATTGATGATGAGGAAGTATCGGAGGCTTTCGGAGTTACAGGTATGCCTGCGGCAGTTCGATGTCAAGTCCTGTGCGGAGCAGTGGGTGCAGTTATTTGTGATGACCGCTGTTCCGTGCCTGCTGTTCCTGCAAGCTGTGATATGTTACCGACCTTGTCAGCTGAAGATTTGGCCCACCAGCAGTTCACAGACCCAGTGATAGGACGTTTGCGGGATTACTGGAAGAGAGGTACAAAGCCCTCTGCCTTGGAACGTCGAACTAAGCCGAAGGAGCTAGCAGTCATGCTCAAGCAATGGGACCGTGTTGTGGAGGAGAATGGCATTCTCTATCGACGGATACAGGATCCGGGGCGTGGAGTGATTTACCAACTGCTCCTCCCCGCAGGCCTTAAGACAAGCATCCTGCAAGGTCTACATGACCAGTTAGGCCATCAAGGAAGAGAAAGAGTTGAGAAACTGGCACGCCTACGCTGCTACTGGCCCAGGATGCAAAAAGACATTGGAGAGTGGGTAGCGAACTGTGAACGGTGCTGTCTAGCCAAGGCACCTATGACCAGCCCCCGAACGCCTATGGGCAGCCTGATGGCGGACAGACCATTACAAATCCTGGCCATCGATTACACTTACCTGGATAAAGCTTCAAATGGGTTGGAGAGTGTACTTGTTATGACGGATGTGTACACAAGTTTGCCGTGACCGTACCCACACGAGACCAGACGGCATGTTCGGCAGCTAAGGCACTAGTGAAAGAGTGGTTCCTCAAATATGGCGCACCATTCCGCATCCACTCTGATCAGGGTCGACATTTTGAGGCCGAGATTGTGCAGGAGCTATGTAAGATGTATGGTGTAAAGAAAACACGCACGACCCCGTACCATCCTGCTGGAAATGGACATGATTTACTGAAAACACTACCTCCTGACAAGAAGTGCAATTGGCCGGAAATGCTGCCTGAGCTTACATATGCCTACAATGCGACCCCTCACTCGGCGACCGGGTTTGCGCCATTTTACCTAATGTTTGGCAGGGATGCCCGACTACCAGTAGATGTTGTTCTGGGACATACGGAGGAACACACTGAAGACAACTGGGTAGAGTTACACCTCAAGAGGTTGAGACAGGCCTACCAAAAGGCAAGGGAGCACCTCGAGGCAGAGCGTGTTAAGCGGAAACGTCAGTACGACAAGCGGTCAAAAGAGAATGATATTGGCCTAGGTGAACGTGTTTACCTCCGAAATCACTACAGAGGTCGGCACAAAATCAAGGACACATTTGGGAAGACTGTGTACCGAGTGATGGATCGTAAGGGGGACACATACTTTGTAGAGCCTGCAGATGATAGTGGTGGGCAGAAAGTAGTGAATCGGTCAGAGTTACGAGTGTGCCCCAAGGTAATCCTGGTTCCTCAGAGAGGTGGTCCCCAGCGTTCTGGCCGCCTTGGGCCAAGTCATAGAAATCCAGAGCTGCAGTGCGACAGTGAGACAGATTCATCAGATGAAGACTGTCAGTTGCGAATCCACTACCCGAGAGTAGGTAGACTGCCACAGGACAGATTTCCATTACAAGAACAACAGACACTACGGAGAAGTAGCAGAGTATCGGCTGGTCACCACAGCAATCCATATAACTGGCCCCGATCAGTTGTTCGTCATTGATCACGAGGAACATGTGTTCCTGAAAGCTTGTCGAGGACGTCAAGCTAAGACAGGGGAGATTGTGAGAGTGTCACCCTGTGCTCCGGAACTATACAATGAACTGTATTAGCATTAACTTGATTGTAAAACTTTTGTGTAATACTGCTTGATACGCTAGTTTGTTATCCACAATTTGCCTCCCTTTGTACGTGTGATAGCAGGTACGAGTTTGCCTGGTGACGTCAGTGCACACGATAGAGGTCGCTGTTGTTTAGGCGCCCTGTATGGCTCGACGACATTGGTCGGAAAGTTGTTTTTGGAGAAATGTAAATCAAATTTATGCTGGCCTATAAGCGTCATCGATTAGCAGTAACATGTGAGTAATGTGCATAAACTTGTCACTGATAGATCGAGACAGTCGCGGCATTTTACCATGCCTGAAAATGTATATAGTTTATTGTTTTAGATGGAGTGGTACCAATTATGCAGAATCGCACATGTAAACCACGTGCTGTTGTTGTTGTTGTTGTACATGTAACACCAGAATAGTCAGACAGAGATAATGCAGGACTTGTACGCTCACCTTGTGGAGAGGTTGACTGTTGATTTAGACTTTTAAGGCCAAATATCTTTAATATGTAAAGCCTGTTAAAGTTGAGAGATGTGTGCGGGGTAATATGTAATTATTTACTCTATGATTTTGTCATTAGGTTGTACTGCAGTGCCGGGTATGGGTGCTGGCCTGTTCTAGCTTTCCTAGCTTCTCTAAATGTGGGCAGATAGAGTACATGTAGGAGTGACAGCATAGTATAGTCCGCACAGCTGATCTGAGGGTGAGTCTTCAAACACTTGAGAGCTAGTCCATTCTATACTCTGTTCTGTATAAATCTATTCTAACTGATTGTTACCATGGAAACAATGTACTGATATATTCATGAAGTCGTTTTGTTCGCATTCATCTAGTCATTTTATCGCACTAGTTATCTTGTTAAATGCCCTGCATCTAGTCACATAACCTGTAATCATGGTAAACATGAACATTACATGTAGTTGTCTACATGTACATACAATCCTTATGCATTTTATTATTTTATTCATGAATTATTGTCTTGTAATTAATGATGATTATAGACACATTTGATTTGAGTTCTATATTTTCTCTATGGAGGATCTATGAGGATATGATAGGATTATGAAGTTTGTGTCGTAACATTTCTAACTTTGATTAATTATTGGTACCGAACTGTATTGATTGTAGACCACTGGATATCAACTATGGATTGTGAACTGGTGTGATGGTTCCGAGCTGTTGATATGTCACTCTCCTCAAGCAGTGGGAGTCGCTATTCAATTAATGGACTTTATGTAATTGGGTGAGTGTTAGCATACGGCATATTCCAGAAAAAAGTAGTCCACACAGCCGTCAAATATTCCCATGCTTCAATATCCTAATTGGCAAATTTAATCTTCTATCTGCTGAGTCTGTTTGATAAAGGAAGACAGTGTTTACCTTCGAATACCAACAAAAGTAGCAAATGTCTGTCGGATTTTTTTTTTTTTTACAATTTATATGTGAAACCATGTCATTTCTTGACGGAATGTAGTCCCGAATATTTAGTGGTCATGTTTAGGGCACTCACGTCCGTAAATAAACAGTGGAATTACCTTCACAAATATGTGTTTCTTCATGTTCAAGTCTTATTCTTCGTTCTTCAATTAATAAACTAAGTGTTGTTCAATAACATAGCTTTGAATTTATGTTGCTGCACATTTTGACGAACGTCATCAAATTCCGTCAGTGGTACTGACGGTCGAAATGTTGACATTTTAGGGAATTAGCTTCGGCTTATTTCCACGCTATTCAGTTTCGCCGGCAATGATGAAAGGCTGTATTTTTATTTCTGTCAAACAATTGAAGTATCTCTTGACGGAAATAAATATAAGAAACGTGTTTTATTGCGAACGTGAATTCAGTCAAAATCGGCAGCTGACATTCGCAGTGAACAGAGTCCTGATGATTGGGTAAAGATCCCGGATGTAGCCTCGTATTCGGGCCTTTTCAACGCCATATTGTCAAAGGAAGCGTGGTAAGTTCAACTCGAACTGGTGACAGAAATAGTAATTCAAATAGTCACGATGCAAACTTTCTGTCCGTAAATATGACATTCGACGACTAAGCATTCAGTGCAGGAAACTATGCACGGAAATCGTGAGGGGTTATCGATTTTATATCCTTTGGTAATGGAATCTGTAGCGGAATGCTGGACCACGTCTCATGCCCGAGTCGTCGTCCAGTTTACGTCATCAAATGGCATGTGCGTTGAGTATTTTTCCATTCTTACGTTATTCTGGACGGAAGTCAGACATGCATACGTCATAGTTGGACAGATTTTGATCGTCGAATGTTAATTCGGGACGGAAAATTTTCTGCTTACGTTACATTTTGACAGAAGCAACGTGTTGTTGATATCAGTGTAAATGAGTGCTGTCTGCATGGGCAGCAGTAAACCGAAAATATTTCTATTTATGCGAACAAGAATGAAAAAAAATATACTTACCAATTAGTCTTCAGTTAAAAATTCAGAGAAAGTGTTTTTGGTCCGAATTTTTAATCCCTGTCTATTTTTGTAGATTTAGTTTAGTAGTACTGTGAAGTTAAAAATAATAACACAAGGCTATTCTATGGATAACAACTTCTTTATTGCTGTGGAGCTGACGTTTCGTTGGAGATACTTCCAACTTTTTCAAAGCTAATGAAACTACATAGTACAGATGAGGGTATTTATATAAATGATTAACAGGCAAACAAAGGTCACAAAACAATCATAATACCATAGGGGCTCCATGAGCTAGTGATGTCAGGTATATAAAAAAATAATCAAATAGTGAGTGTGGCTATTGTAATCTTACTAATCCTCTAAGCTGTGTATGGACAATGGGTGATAACGGATAGCAGATTAATTTCGAGGTGACCGCATTTAGAGGTGACAATAATCTTAGTGTGGGGATATACAATTGCTATAAGGATAAACATGGATAAATAGCATAATGTAAGAAGTACATAAAAGGATAATAAAAACGTTTTAACGGTCCCGGTGATAATCTCCATCTAAGCTGATAAGGCTGTCATAGCCTGACAGCCTTATCAGCTTAGATGGAGATTATCACCGGGACCCTTAAAACGTTTTTATTATCCTTTTATGTACTTCTTACATTATGCTATTTATCCATGTTTATCCTTATAGCAATTGTATATCCCCACACTAAGATTATTGTCACCTCTAAATGCGGTCACCTCGAAATTAATCTGCTATCCGTTATCACCCATTGTCCATACACAGCTTAGAGGATTAGTAAGATTACAATAGCCACACTCACTATTTGATTATTTTTTTATATACCTGACATCACTAGCTCATGGAGCCCCTATGGTATTATGATTGTTTTGTGACCTTTGTTTGCCTGTTAATCATTTATATAAATACCCTCATCTGTACTATGTAGTTTCTCTTTTGGAATAAAATATAGGCAATGTGGGCACCGGAGATACCATGTTCCGTGTGGGCCGGTTGCCACATTAGTCTCAAAAATCGGAGGCCAAGACCAATCAACATCCCTGCGACTATACTGGCCAAAAAATCTCTTTTTCGAAATAAAATATAGGCAATGTGGGCACCGGAGATACCATGTTCCGTGTGGGCCGGTCGCCACATTAGTCTCAAAAATCAGAGGCCAAGACCAATCAACATCCCTGCGACAATATTGGCCAAAAATCTCTCTTTCGCAATAAAATAGGCAATGTGGGCACCGGAGATACCATGTTCCGTGTGGGCCGGTAACCACATTCGTCTCTAAAAGCTTAAGGCCGTTACCAATTCAACAATCAAGGACATAAATCACTAGCACACGTCCAAGAAACAACCACGCACACAAAAAATGTCACTCACAAAAATGAAAACTACACACTTTTCATTTTATACTTTCAGAAATGGAAATGAACAAGATGAAAATCATCATTGTCGGCTCAAGTTACGTCCATAGACTGGAGAGCAGCATCCTTCGAAAACAAGTCCCGGGCTCTAGGCTAGACTTTGGCACAGGCCAGGACATTCGATTCTTTGGTATTGGCGGGGCCAGAGTCGGGACCCTACGAAACTCGAACAAACTGGAAAACCTCCTACGGGAGACAAATCCTGACCTACTCATCCTCCATATTGGAGGAAATGATGCCGACTCCTACAAAAACGAATCGGCAATTTACTTCGACATCATGGCCCTGACAGGTGAACTCCAGACAAAATTCAAAATTCCGAGGATCTACATCAGTCAGCTGGTGTTCCATCAGGTAACTCGGCACATTTCGGTCCATTCCTACAACAGCAAAATTCAAAAACTGAACCAACTACTAAGTAAAAACACAATGGCCACTTTTTGGAAACACCGGGGAATGATCCACCCCCAAAAACAAATCCTAATCCACGACGGAGTCCACCTAAACCATTTAGGCCAGGAGCTGTTCTACCGGTCTATGCGAAGGGCCATACTGGGAGCCATGAGGAACAGACATCACTGAAAACAAGACGGAAACCAGGGAAAATAAAATTAAAAAAAAAACAGAAAAGAAGAAACGCCCCCAAAACAGAAAACAGTGGACCAGGAGATGACAAACAACAACACCGACGAACTGACCTAACAGAAGCTACCAAGTCACTATTAAAGGAAAAATGAACAACAAACACTAGAAAACCAACAGATTCTGGACCAGAGGAATAGCACCGATATATCTACCCGCTTACGATCTCAACAAACCAAAAGAACTGCCGATAAATACCCAAAGCCCCATTTGGGTGAGCCGTGCCGCATTGGGATGGGGTGCAGGTTTCCTCGAGTATGGCGACAAAGTACTATACCGGGGTTTTTCCTGGCCGGCGGTGGGGCAGAAAAGAACTAAAAATAATAATGCAGAGAACAATGGAACTTTAAAATAACTGCCAATTACTATTTAATACTTGTTTACTTTTGTATATACTCCTTTTCCACTACTCCATGTACATAGAACTTTACCTTGTAAATAGTCGTTATTATATAAAGTATAGACATAATATATTCCAGTCAAGAATACACATGTAAATACCTATGTAATCTATTTGGTGGGCCGCGAAATCCGTAAGGGAAGCGGCCCTTAAAAGTCAATAAATCAATCATCATGTAGTTTCATTAGCTTTGAAAAAGTTGGAAGTATCTCCAACGAAACGTCAGCTCCACAGCAATAAAGAAGTTGTTATCCATAGAATAGCCTTGTGTTATATACGCCGACTTCTAAATGCCTATCAAAGAAATTAAAAATAATAAATGAATACTTTCATTTGTCTGTGTAGCTATTTGGATTAATTTTTGTAGATCTCTAAGGATGTCGTCACAAGTGTCACAATATCGACAGCGTCTGAAAATTAACAATCCGGAGAAATATGCAGAGTATCTAAATAAGCAGAAAGTGAGAGCCAAACTTAAGCGTGATGAGATGAAGAAAGAATTGGCTAAGAGAAAGCCCAGCAAGGCTGCGATAGACATGAAAGAAAAGGTGAAAGCACAGGCTAGGGAAAGACAGAGGAAATATATAGAAAAGAAAAAACGCGCCAGTCTAGAGAATGGAATAGATCAGCCTTTTAGATTGACAGTGAAGATAACGCCACAGAAAACACGATTGTCGAAGGATAAGCAACAACTATATTGGAGAACAGCAAAGCAAAAGGAACGGTCTAATCTGTCTCGTCAAAAGAAAGCAGCGATAAGGGAAAAGGATAGGCAGAGAAAACGTAATCAGAAAGAAAAGATGTACAGACAGAAAATGGAAAAGACCAGACCTGAGGAATGCAGTAGCGGTGATAATTCATCTCCGTTCGCATCGAAAAAAAACGAGTGGAATATCACTAGTACGATACGATCAAAGATGCCTCAGAGTCCAAGTAAATTCGCTCAAGTGGTTACCAACCTTGTCCAACATTCTTCGCCAAGGAAGCGCAAGGCTGTCGAAAAGGTACATCAGGATAGTGGTCTGCAGAAGAAGATGTTCAAGTCGGCTACAGAGAAGAACGCACTGAAAATTGTAGCTGCAAAACTCGTGAAAAGGGCAAGCATGAGACGGGTAGCTAGAACAACTGGTCTATCAAGAAAGACTCTTGGTAGGTTGAAGAAGGGTTCAAAAAGGAAGAAATCAACTCGCACGGAACAACACAAGAAACTGGTGACGAACTTTTATTGTAGAGAGGACATTTCTAGGGTAATGCCACAGAGGCGATTTGCTATGAAATGTGGTCCAGGATATCTGCTTCAAATATCACTCAAAGCCGCACACTCTCAGTTTTTGGGCGAAAATCCAGACATTAAAATAAGTTTCTCGAAATTTGCTGCCCTCCGTCCACGAAATGTTCGGCTGTTGAAGAACACGCACAGGGAATTTTGCCTGTGTGTATACTGTGTGAATATCCGCTACAAGATGCATGCTGGTCTTAAGTCGGCTGTGTACAGATGAAACCAAAAAGCTAAGAAATGAAAGTGATCTACCGAAAATCCTTCTGTGCCCCAAATCCGATGGTGCGAGGTTTCATG
This sequence comes from Hanleya hanleyi, assembly GCA_036873755.1. Lineage (NCBI taxonomy): Eukaryota > Metazoa > Mollusca > Polyplacophora > Lepidopleurida > Hanleyidae > Hanleya > Hanleya hanleyi. Next base: position 20,452 of record JAVTVY010050459.1, read on the forward strand.
ATCCCGGATGCATTCAGGGGACATGTAAAATCTGTGGTAACCACGAGAAGACGCTTCGCCAATACTATGATTATGTTCAACCCCAACAGAACGTTACCTGGAATCACTGGACTAGGGTCACGGAACAAAACGGAAAGAAAAGAAGAGTACTCGAGACTAGAACTGGAACTGGGGAAGAGCTCCTGAAGGAACTAGTCGATGATGTTGTTCGTCCTTGCATTCGCACCGACTTTGTCCAGCACCTGTTTGTTGCGAACTGGCAACTGATGCAGTACAATAACTTGAAAAACAACTTGCCTGTATCCTGTGCATTAACTGTTATGGATTTTGCCAAGAACAGAAGTCTTAGTTACCAAGATGAAATTAAGTCTGCATATTTCGGAGCAAAACAGGTGACCATGCATCCGGTAGTCATCCATTACAACAAGTTGGGACGGGTCATACGAGACTCGCTAGTTATCATATCAGATGACATCGGTCATGATTTCCATGCTGTGCATCATTACAAGAATCTTGCAGATAAACACATCGAGGAGATGTTGGAAAGAAAGCCTGAGAAGCTTTATATCTTCAGTGATGGCTGCGGCTCGCAGTATAAGTCAAAAGGTCCATTTGCGGATTTAAGCCTGTTGACAGAATCCGTAAATAGGAATTACTTCGGGTCGGAGCATGGAAAATGTGAAAGTGATGGGGAAACAGGGGTGATCAACCGGGCTCTAGACAGAGCAGTTTTATCTCGGAAGGTTATATTGAACAATGCGTCCGATATGTACAAGTTTTGCAAAGAAGACTTAACTCTTGGTGATCCACTCACCCAGCGTCACTTCATTTTGGTGGGCGAAGGAGAAATCAACAGGAACCGCCCATTTACCGAGGTGAAGACACTACCACAAACTCGCAAGATCCATCAGATAACGACCGAATTGTCCTTGGGGAAGCCATACCACTTACATGTCAGAAACTTGTCCTGCTTCTGTCGTGCTTGTTCAATTAATGACAAGACCACTCTGTGTATCAACAAGGCATATGTGCAGAGTTATAACGAGAAGACCCTGAAGCTGGTGTCGCCAAATGTAACTGTGGAGGAAGATGCACTAGACACGGCAAGGTACACGCTTTCAGATTACACATGTATCAGCGTTAAGACTACTATGGTTTGTGAAATTCTGTTCAATTCTGGCTATTCATCTGGGAACTTGAATTTTATTGAAGTTAAGTTTGAACCCTCACCTGTTAACTGTGGAGTGGACATTAACTGAAACATTATTGACCTAAACATACACAGTCTGTAGCTGAAATGCCTACAAGCTCACCTGTAGCTTTTGACAGTATGTATGATTTTCAAACTTTGAGATTTTTGTTTTATTTCAGTGTTTCCGACATGTTAGATGCTGCCATTCAAACCCTGGCAGCTTCCGACGATGGCATTGAAGCTCTGGTAGCATCTGACCTAGACATAGAAGAAACCCGTACATCTGACAGTCCTGTGGAAGAAGCCCAGACATCTGGCAGTGCCCATGAAGTCGTGGCAGCATCTCATCGTGACGATGTCAACTCGACTGACACAGAGGTAGGCCTAAACCATTTTGATCGCTCACTGTGTCAGTGTAATTAGCAAACAGCCTACGGACTCATTATGGTTCACACAGAATCACTGTAGAATACAATTCTGACAAATATTCAATATATGTATATTTCATTCAATCTATTTGTCATTTACAGTATATTTCATTCAATCCATTTGTCATATCCATGAAGATAATCGTCAAAAATCATGATGTATTCATTGAAATGTTTTTGCAGGATGATCCCAATACTTCCAGGTCAAAGGCTGATGAGAAGAAAAGGTGATTATATTAATCCAATAATTTCTGGATAAACACTTTGGATTTTTACTTTTATTACATTATAAACGCTGCAGTGTGCTTGAATCCGCAACACAATTGAGTAGATTTATTTGCAGAATGGATACATGTACTTAAATCGTGTTGATCCACTGATAAGCTTGGCATAATGCAGAAGCAAAGTAACTCCGAATAAACTTAGTAAACGCATGGTGACAGTCTCAATATTTCGACAAAATTTTATTTGTCATCATTTCGACAAAATTTTATTTGTCATCTTCAGGCAGGCATCCTGAAGATGACAAATAAAATTTTGTCGAAATATTGAGACTGTCACCATGCGTTTACTAAGTTTATTCGGAGTTACTTTGCTTCTGCATTATACATGTACTTGTTTTTCAAATAATTGGCACTCTTACCAGACGATCATGTTTTTCTAAATGTACACGCATGTTAGCTTATGTACTTGCAGGATGCTGAAGCCATCCGCGTTTGTATGGGTAGCATGCAAAAGTGAACACAACAGAATATTCCACTATGTTGCGCAAGTGAGACAAATGATCATGTTCAGTTTAACACATTGTTTTCTAAATTGCATGGTGTTCTACTTTCAAATTTACATGACTTTTCTGTTCTCACTGCTTGAAATGTAATTTACACATGCTTATTATGCTTTTTACATTTTGTGCTCTATAATTCCATTTTCATAGTTGTCAGACTTCCTTGCAGGGCTGTACCAGAAAAATGTACATGGGGTGGGGGGGGGGGGGCACCTTTTCCTGACTCCTAGCTTCCCAATATTAAAAGAAGGCAAAACACCCACCACCCTTATACCTTTTCTGGAACAGCCCTCAGTTTCCTGCATATGCAGACTAAGTTGCTACATCTAGCATATTAAAGACAAACTTCAAATCCATCGCTGCCTCGAGTTCTTCACTGTCTTTTGGCTCGTTGGTGCTTCCTGTGTACAAACTCAGAGTGCAGTAAAAACAAAACAATAGTTGCTGGGGTTAAATAGCACAGTTTATTGCATGTTATATTGCTTCATCATCATGACTCTGGACCTGTTTACTCTTTCAAGGTTACCAATGTCCCAGAGGATGACGGCCAACGAGTGCTGAGAGTGACTTACCTGGTACAGCCGTACAAACAGAAAAACTCGATTTGGACGTGGGGGGAGGAACAACGGGAATTTGAGATTGATTTGGAGCAGGTGGAGAGGGTCTTAAGCGAGCCACAACTCACAAACAGAGCCGGATCTATATATTTCCAGTGTATCGAGTTGGAGAAACACCGAGACACAGTTACATAGTTCTCAGATTGGGCTAAAATTCCGGCAACCATCTTGGATTTTCCCCAAAAAATTATCACTTGTTGGCTGATCGACTCGATACATATGTGAGCAGTGTCGGACTAAAGTGGACTGCTTCTTTCCTGCGTTTGTTATTAAAACAAGTTCAAGTTCAATCTGTGTGTTTGTTTTGGTAACTCAAATATGATAATTATCCTAATAATTTGATCTGAACTTGTTCTTTCAGTCAAATCAAACAGTCACATCTTGACATTTGCATACAATTACAGCTACATATGCAGTAATGTATTGGTGGTTCGTCAACTTCATCATCAAATTTTTACGAAAATTACAGTATTTTCACATTCCATCTCAAAAACGCTGCTGATGTGCATTTTATTCACATGAAGTAAAGTAATAATCAGAATAATACATTTAATCGTGGTTATAGCTCATGGTTTGGTTCCCAATATTGCTGGAGTTAATTCTGCACTAACCGCACACGAATTCCGTCAACAATGACGTTAGCAGTAATGGCGGAAAGTTGACAAATAAAGCACAATGTGACTGTTTCATCCATGATATCCACACAGTTTAACATAGTTTAATCAACTTGAGCCAGCTGCAATTGATTAATCAACACACAAAACAGCAAGAGGTGATAGTATTTTTTGGTCATTGCTAATGTCATTTACTATCCGTCAAAAATGATGTTAGCAAACAGGCAACAAACTTAGCCCGTTATACATTCATGGCCATGCAGTCGAATAGTGCTGCTGCACATGGTATTTACTGGTCGAAATCTTCAAAATAGTTTACATTAAGAAACCTATCAATGTTTATTTACACATGTACAGATCACAAAACCTTGAAAACCTTGGTTTGGGTTTCACAGCATGTTCCGAACGCATTATTTCATATTTTGAGTTCACAGTTTTGGATAATTTCACTTTGGTCGGTCCTTGAGCAATCAAAATTATAAATTAAATTTATTTTTGCAGCTGCTGACTAATCTATCTAGATTAAATGCTCTTAATGTCCTCAGCCTGTTGTCCAACTAGAATAACAAGGGTGTATATTACAATCCATTTAAAACTAATATTTTAGTGGTCCATGCTCCCAAAATTATTTCATTGCACTCTGGCACACCCAGGAAGTTAAGCGAAACCAAAATTATGTGTATAACGAACGGTTTTATTTTTTTTATTTTTGGGAGTCAATGGACTACTTTTTTTTGGAATATGCCATAACAATACATGTACATGTATAGGGAAATGACGTGTAGGTGCATGGGGAATATGTATTTTAGATTATGTTCACCGACACATGTATTCTAGTCTTTGGATTGTTAATGCTATCAGTACATGTATGGTTGTTTGTATGCGATACGATGGTTACCTTCCAAGAGTTGGATTTATTTCCCAAATTATGATTATTCTTTATTCAATATGTAGCCACGAAATACCAATTGATTCATAGCATTGCAATAATGTTAATCACAGTAGTATTCTTCGCATGGGAAACTGTGCACCAACATTATGCATGAATTTATAATTGCCTTATGTTAAGGATATAGCATTTTGATCAATATATGCCATTAGCCTGCTATTCACATTCTGTGATTCATCCTATTGTTGTCCTATTGTCCATCCTATTGTGTACTTTATTGTCCATATGCTGTCCTATTGTCCATCCTATTGCGTACTTTATTGTCCATATGCCGTCCTATTGTCCATCCTATTGTGTACTTTATTGTCCATATGCCGTCCTATTGTTCATCCTATTGTGTACTTTATTGTCCATATGCCGTCCTATTGTTGTCCTATTGTCCATCCTATTGCGTACTTTATTGTCCATATGCCGTCCTATTGTTGTCCTATTGTCCATCCTATTGTGTACTTTATTGTCCATATGCCGTCCTATTGCCCATCCTATTGTGTACTTTATTGTCCATATGCCGTCCTATTGTTGTCCTATTGTCCATCCTATTGTGTACTTTATTGTCCATATGCCGGCCTATTGTCCATCTTATTGTGTACTTTATTGTCCACATGTTGTCCTATTGTTGACTTATTGTTGTCATATTGTTGGTGCCATGTCATATTGTTGTTACTATGTCTTATCGTCTGTCCTATTGCATACTTTATTGTCCTCATGTTGTCTTATTATTGTTGTTTTGCGTTATTGTGCGTCCTTGCCTGACTGATAGGGATTTCAGGAGATATTCAACCCTGCCTGGGACTTGCATTCTTTGGTTGTCTTGTCATGTGTGATATCTCCCGGATAATGAACGCCTGGTGTTTTGTTTATCGATACTGAGGTGGTGTGAGATATGTACATTTTCGTAAGGAAGCAAGATAATAACTGAGCTATGACATTTCCTAGTCCTCTAATACTGTTGGTATGTTCCTTGTTTACCCATCCAGTCATGCTTGTTCATATAAATCTGCTTGATTTAATTCACTACCACATTTCCACTGTACTCCTACTCATAAACACATTTTCTTGTGTATTTGTAGGCCACTCAGTTAAATGGAAATCACCCTCATGGTGTGAAGCCACTGTTCTCTGTTCTCTCTGTTCTCTGTAGCCACTGTTCTCTAGTTGATAAAGTTAGGTTGTATCAGATGTGTATTATAAAATAAGTAATGTTCAGTAAAGGAGATTAATTGTGTGAACACATTTTTGTCGTTCGTGTCACTTTTCTTTAAGTAGGAAACGATCCCGAATTATTGTAGTTGTTGCCTTCCGATTAGGGGCCTCGGCTACATTGCTTTTCGGTACTAAGAATACAAAATAAAAATGCCCTTGTTTGTCCGTTTCAAGAATGCCATAAGTCTTTTTTCGCCTGGACACGCTGAAATTTAATTTAATTTTTGCCAATAATATATAGCTTCAACATCTTGATGATTTAAACATTCATTAACATGTATTTTCATATACATTATTGTAATAGAAAAAATCATGATAACGCAGAAATGTGAAATAGGAATAAACTGCGTTGATGGGCCGCGAACAAAAAGTTCAAACTTATTTTCTCAATGCTTATTTAGCGTACTATTGTCTGCATGTTCATTCCCACCATATCAAATGTTTTGGAATAAGTGAAATGGAAACGATCTATTCGAAATATTGTTCCAATATTCCATTCTCCGCTCATAAATATAGATTTTTATTGCCATGCATCTGTCACTTCATGTATCGTAATTTGTCATTTCGTGTCTAATAAATTTCATACAATATTCAACGTTGTATAATAACATCATATTAATAATGGTATCACTACATGCTGCTCATGAAAATCGAGCTCTTCGTTCTAATAATTTGTGGAATCTATCGCAGTATCTACCGCTCTTGCATAAACACACCAGCCGAAACGGTCTGCCGGGAGAGTAGGTGCATGGAAGGTGCTGGGCGACGTAGGGCCTAGCGGGAAGCTGATTGCCACACCGTTTTACGCTTTCAACAGCTTGTTTTCACGAGAAAATACCACAAATTACCAATTATGTCTTCTAGAGGCCGTAATCTATGATATATAGGTATCGGTCTGTCCTTTATAAGTATCGGTCTGTATTGGTCTGTACCGGTCTGTATTTAGTGCGACCCCCACCCTCTTATTGAATGGTCCGTAATTACCCCTGAAATTTTGTATTTTTAAATAAAAATACATATATCTTTATATTTTCATCAACACCTATCTGGAATTCCACATTACAAAGTACCACCAAAAGTGAATAGAACAGATATTTCAACTGAATTGTTTGTGGGGAAGCTCGTCCTTAGGTGAGGGGGGTGGATATAATATTTGGAAAAGCCCTTGTACCAATATGGTGGAGATGTTACATTTCTCGACTGGGATTTACTCTGCTGTTTTTGGAATGCAAGTAACTGCCTTGGATCGTACGGCATGACTCTGATAATAAAATCAGAGTCCTGTTACTTGAATGACTAGGACGAGTTGCGTTGACGAAGATTTCAGAAAAAAAAATAACAAATAGGAAAGAAAATACCTAAATAATCTTTTATCCCCTTCAATAAAATATCTTTTGAATACCTGAAAATATGGGGGTTAGGAGAAATTGACCAGAGCATGAGGGGTAGCCAAGCTTTTGGTCCTTAGAGGGTCCGTTTCGGTGATTAGTCTGACTCCGCCCGCCAGAACTCGAAACCAGTCAGGCTACACTACAGCCGGCTCGGATAGCAATCATTACGTTCCAGTTGGCATATAAGTACGCCGTATTTCGATCGGGATTTGCTTTCATCGTCCGTGTGAAGATGGTTTATGATCACTCTGATTTAACGGCCCTGATTTAACATGTGTCCAGTCTAGAAAAAGTTACGACGATTCGAATTGCAAATGGCCGCAGTTTCTTCTAAGAGCCCGGATGATGCCATAAATTTTGTAGCAGCGCCATCTATACCACTGTCGCCACCCCATTCGCATAACAGGGTTAATAAATACACAATGTATAGCCAGACGATAGTTGTTAAGGATGTCCGCTGGTGGTTTTTGAGTTTGGCAGCCATTTTGCCTGTTTTTCTATTGGGTTATCTCCCTTCCCTAGGTTAAGAGATGGGGATTTCCTTTAAAAGCCTTCTAGCCGAGAATTTTGCCCACCAACATTCATCCAATTTGCTAAATTTTGATAGACATTGTGATTATCTGCAAACAGTAAGAATATAAGAAAAAGTTAAATACTATTTATATGAATTTTTCATGAATATGCTTCAAAACTAGGGCTATTCCCTATGCTTTCTGGGTTATCAAATTGAGCATGGGTCAGTCCACTTAACGTTGCCTACCGCTAAAAAATGCACACCAACCTATATTTTTTTCTTTGTTTTTCCTCATATTACACAATTATGAATGCAACAAAACACATTATTCAAAAAGTTAATTACTTTGATTCACCACCAGCGGACATCCTTAAGCTGACCTGCGCTGTTCGGAGTTTGTCGCCACCCCAGCACTTCAAACGGCCGAAGTTTGTTCTTATCCATAGCGTCCCATAAAGATTAAAACAACTATCTCACATAAGCACAGAAAGATGGTCTGAAATCGCTGTATGAAATTCTAAAAGGATCAATCTCTTTATTTAGAGCTGCCTTAGCCATTTTATCAGCTTGCAGTATTACCTTTGATGTCAACGTGACTGGGCACCCCAAAAAAAACACTATCGATCTGTTGATCAAATCCAATGTCATATAATTGTAGAATATTCAAGATGATGGGATGAGTAGAATTTCCACTTTTAAGTGCTTGATCGTGCAGTGCATTATTATCGAGTGAGATAAATTAATTATATATATTTTATTCATTTGTATATGTAGTTTTCAAACAATTTCGAAAATCAATGGGCGTTTAAAAATCAAAGTGGCAGGTGCGGAAATTTCTTGCTAATTTTGGTATAATTCACTGTATGCGATTTCCACTGGACTTGATGATCTCATATCATTTCATTTTTATTCTCCATTGACTGGATTTCACAAGAGCAGGCATGGTTCCCTTTTTACCTGGGTCATACTTTGCTGAACAATTTATTTGTCTGCAGGGCTAATGACAGGACAGTGAAGGTTTATTTCCTTCAATATTTTTCTCAACAAACATTAAAAATTTTAAAAATATATCCTGCGTTCCAACTTACCGGCCAGCCGCGAGCCATCGTTGCAACAAACAGACTGAAATATTGACGGTTGGGTGAGCTTCAGTCTGATAAAAAACAGATCCACATTCGGACAAAATATTATGTACAATACATTGTCTGGTAATATTTGTTGAGTATTTTATTGCCCCAAACAGAATTTTTAAAACGCTGTGAAACATATAATTACAAGCGTCTAGTCCGTCATTCATAATCCAGCCGTCGTCCATTAGAGAATATCCGCGTCCATAATCCAAAGACCTATTCCATATTCCATATAACAGTATTAGCACCAAATTCAAAAAGACAATCATAGTATACATAAACATAGCTTGTTTCCTGCAAGAGAGAAGCGGTCAACAGTTTTCAATGATGCCGGCAAGACATCATGATGTTTCAAAGATATCAAATCCGTATCGCTGATCAGTATTCTTAATCTATAATATTCGTTGTAAGGTCGTCATCTAAAGAATGATGTATCTCAGTCACGCTTTGATTGTGACTGTTCATATGAGTACCATGAGGATCTTGAAGTACATGGGTTCATACGGCCCCTAGCCCCGGGTTGAGCGGAATTAGACACAAGTTACGAAACGTAGCGCCATAGATCTTGCACGCTACGTTCGTATTTTGTTATCAGCATGCGATATGTATCGCCAAATTTGAGAAACTTTGAGTGGAGGCGCTTGGTGGAATAGCCCTGTTTTATAAGTTTCTGCAACAATGTTTTGTGACGTTGATTAAAATCATCACATCTAACACAGGATCTAGCAAATGCTACTAAAATGAACAAGAACAAGAATGTTTATTGATGATTAAAGCGCCCTCTTGAGGCAGACAAGCAAAATACAATTACAATCAATCCCCTCGACAAGTTAAACCCTTATATGTACTTAGCCCGATTTGCATTATTATCCACCCCTTCACATATACATTCTATTCTATTCCCTTCTATTCATGTATATTTACTATATGTTATTACTATATAGGTTCCATTATTCAAAGTATATGGATAAATATATTAATTATCGATAGTATGGACCTACTACTACTCAGTAAATGCGATAAATACCTAGTCGGCTCCTTAGTGTGCTCCATTGGTGAAGCAAGTGCAGTCAGAAAGATTTATGGAAGTACAGGATCGTACGGATTGCATATATTGCTACGTCTCCATAAAAGAGTGGGCATGACCGCAAGCACTGGGCTCGCGCCGCGACTTGTATCAGTAAACGGGAGATTGCCGAGTTTGGCCGAAGTTGTAACAGTAGTGGCAAGGACACTAAAATTCAGCGTGTTTGGACGATTTACGGCCCATATTTGATGGATTATGAGAATCTTTGGGTGCATGCAGAATTAGCCTATAAAGAATAAAATAGGAGGTGAAATATAGAGGTAGGCTAATTTCTGTAAAAATGTATACGTATGATCGAAAGGAGATCGTACGGAAGTGAGTAACCTTGTCCGATCTATTGTTGATGATACCCCCCCCCCCCCCCCGACTAATTAACTTGACAAACACCTCTGTACCTGACTGACTATATTAAGCCGACGAACTTGCATATAGACAATATCTTCCACTCGATTCTTTTTCGACGGAGTCGTAAACGCTCGCTCTGGTTATAGGGACGCTTCCTTTATGTGTGTTTTTCTTCCGCCTTCCTCTGTAGTGCTAACACGGTACCGGTACGGTAACAACTGTTATGCTGAGAGTTACCTAACCAGTGACGCTACTTTGTGTGCCGGGTAACAGTTACTGACTGACAGCAGACGATATTAAACCGATAGAATTGCATGAAATCAATGTCTCCTGATAAGTCTCCTCATGCCCACTGTCCTTAGTTAGTATGTGATTTAAGGCTTATCACATGGGAATGCATTCTCGCTAAAACTAGGGGTATCTCTATCATCGATACCCCTGGTCCCAACAGTACCCGAAGTGCTACCTCCCAGTGAGAGGGAAATCCTCTTCTCAGGAAAAAGCCCGAGCATTGCCATTCATAGCTATCTAAATTTGTATCTAGCACCGCTTATGCCCGTGCTAGGGGCCGTGTGGTCATGCCATCCAAGTTGTCACATGAACAGGTACAATAAAAGCGTACCTGAGATACAACACATATCACGAATCGTTAGATTCTTGGTAGGCCCTATGTGCTTTAGAATAGGTTAACCAGAATACTATACTATGAAGTCATGTGACTCTGTCAGTATGTCGGCATCTCTTCCCACTTCCCTTATATGCGTTGTAATTTGTCAGGACAGTGGCTCACTGCAGGGCTAATGACAGGACAGTGAAGCTCTGCTGCTACCAGTGGAGTGAGTAGCTGGTTCACCTGGACACTGTATCGCGATCAACGACAACACAGCGGTAGATGTCAGTCAGTCAGCAAAAGCAACATCCTGCACATATTGACCAATCAGATCACTTGTTTATCGCGGCCATGGCGACCGTGACAACAGATTCGAAAATACCACAGCTTGTGCGATACTCGGTGGCAGATGGAACACGCACCTTTTCAACAACCATGAACATTAATAAAAATAAAGGAAACATAGTTCAAAACAAAATCTATTTGAAGAGAAAACAAATCCATTCATCCACCATCAAACATCCAACAAGCCAGGCATGACTGAGATACATCATTCTCCAGATGACGACTTTACAACGAATATCATATGGATTAAGAATACTTATCAGCGAACATTTTTGGAACATCGTGATGTCTTGCTCGCATCATTGAAAACTGTTGACTGCTTCTCTCTTGCAGGAAACTAGCCTATGTTTATGTATAGTATGATTAACTTTTTGGATTTGGTGCTAATGCTGAAATATGTAATATGGAAAAGATCTTTGGATTATGGACGCGGAAATTCTTCAATGAACGACGGCTGAATTATGAATAACGGACTAGACGCTTTTATTTCAAAGAGTACTTATTATGCAGAATAAGCATCTTGCACATTCCCCATCAGTTTTTAAAGCTATTTCTTGTGTTTTGATCAACCGGAGTTTTACTATCAGCCAGCGATGATATTTTTCCCGAATTAGGGTACCGGTACGGTAGTCTATATGATTTTTATAATTTAATTCCTGCATGCTCACATTATACATCATCTGAACGTATGGTACGATCATACATAGGTGATAACTGAAATTGCAAATAGGTTTGGCGAAACAGTTGCCAAAACTCTTCGTTAGAAAATTATGTACCTAAATTTCAAAATTCCCCCCCAAAAAACAGAAGAGAAGAATGAAATAATCCTCCAATAACCGTGCAGACTGTAATGCTTTGTTTTCAATGAACGAACTTTATGCATCTCTTGTGAAAGACTTTCAAAACATCTACCGGAATCTTCTCTGGAAACCCCTTTACTCATATTTAACAGACTTTGGGTGACAAAAGACTTTCCACCATCATGGCATAATGCCATTGATATACCAGTCCCAAAACCTGACTGTAACCATACAGACCCCGATAATTATCGTCCAATTTCACTGACTAGCAGTGTTTATAAAACAATGGAGCACATGATAAATGATCGCCTTGTTTGCTACCTTGAAACCGAAGAGAAACTTACTGATATTAAAGCTGGTTTCCGTGAAAATAGAAGTACCATTGACCATTTAGTTAGATTAGATTCCTATGTCAAGTATGCTTTCGCAAAGAATGAACATGAGGTTTCTATTTTATTTATTTTAATTTTTTTTCCAGAAAACCCCTATGATACTACTTGGAAATACGGGGTTTTAAAAGACCTTCATACTATGGGATTAAAAGGCCTTTTACCCATTTTTATTTCCAGGTATCTGAATGATAGACAATTTCAGTTCGGTTGGGTATAACCATGTCTGATGATTTCGATCAAGGTCAAGGTGTCCCACAAGGTAAGATAGTATTTTGTCTACTGCTCTGTTTAGTATCAAGATCAGCAGCTTAGCTGCAGTTTTAAATAAATCAATTGATGGTCCACTCTTTGTAGATGATTTCAACATATCGTGTAGTGGAAGAAGTACATACATAATATTGAAAGAACATAAGTTTTTTCTGAATAGAATTCAGAAATGGTGTCTGGAAAAGACAGCAAAGACAATCCGGAAAAGACAAATTGTATACACTTTTGAAAGTTATTTTCAGCACAAAGATCCAGTACTTACATTAGTTGGAACTGAAATCAAGGTAGTAAAAGAAATGAAATATTCTTAGGAATATTGTTTGATCACCGATTAACGTTTTTATCGCGTATAAATAGCTTGAAAACTAAGTGCAAAATAGCTCTTGATTTGTTGGATGTATAAGTGGGGAGGAGAACAGCAGACGCTTCTCCATTTACATCACTTATTCGTTCTAAGCTTGATCATGGTTCTATTGTTTACAACGGTGCAAGCAAGTCAAACTTGGCAAAGCTAGATCCTATTCTCTATCAAGGACTAAGACTTGATGGAGCGTTCAAAACATCATCTAAAGAAAGCTTGTTCCTTCTCCCTTCCAATTGTTTAATCCTATAACAATCTGGAAATTCAACATCAAAGCTGGAAAGACGAGTCTTTTATTCGTTCGTGCAGCGTACAAGTAACAAAAACACATACTGACTGAACAATTCATATTGAGACTTTCACCTAATACTCTCACAAACTAAAGTGCTATCATGTATGTATACAATGCATGTAATTGTGATGATTCTGAAGTTATATCCGATTACATATCACCCGGCATTAAAACCCAGATAGATAAACCTCCTTAACTAAGGCTAAAAATCTCTGGGAGAGCATAAGTGATCGATATTTACTAAGTGAACTTATATATCAATCATTATCTTAGCGTGTGACAAATATCTGGAACCCAAGATGTAAAATAAGCTAGAGATTAGTAGCAACAGATAGATCTTTCTTATTAATCTATTATTTTCGCAAATATTTTCAAATAATAAAAAAGACTTGCGTGCTGCACGTTTGAAGCGCGACTCTTTCTGCCGCCTAACAAGCCCCCAGCTCGTGGCGAGAAGCCCCGCCCCCTCGCCACAGCCACCAATGTGCACGCCCACTAGCGACAACTCAACCTACACTCAGGAACATTAATTTATGCTTTCTCGTTGTGCCGGCCTAAATTACTTATGTCGAAGCAGATAAATCTCCTTTAGAACTTTGAAGAATCAAACTAGCACTGCAATATATCACAAAATTGCAATCTAATCACTCAAATCCTGCATATAACTGTGATTTCAACCCTCAATACGTAGATTTGTATTTGAAGAAACCCTCCATTATTCCACCTCTTGGAATTCGTATGAAACCTCACATTATAGCAGCTGCTATTAAGCTTAGTCAAATTTTACCTAACAAGTTCTTACCAGTTTCACCATGGCATTAAGTCAGATCAGAAGTAGATATTACAATGACGAAATGTAATAAAGTATACACAAGAATTTGGTTTATTGAGAGAAAAATACAGATCGCATCAAGCTATTTATACAGATGGTTCCAAAGAAGGTGAGAGAGTAGAGTGTGCTACTATCTTTAGTTCCGAAACTAAAACCTGTCGACTTCCAGGTAAAAGTTCGATTTTCCCTGCCGAAGCCAAAACTCTATTGTTAGCTTTAGAAGGTATTGGGTCTACTATAGGAGAAAAATATGTCATATCCTCAGATTCACTGTCATGCCTTCAAGCGATTGAGAGTGGTACTCCAACTCACCTCATCATTTTGAACATTCCCCAATTATATGATCGTAGATTTCATCAACAGATTGATGTAGTGTTTTGTTGATTGCCTAGCCACGTTGGCATCAAAGGAAGTACTGAAGCTGATGAAATGGCTAATGAGATAATGAGGTTGATCCTGTTGGAATACAGCGATTTCAGACCCTCTATCTGTGCTTATGTGCGAAACCTGTTTCAATCTTTATGGGATGCCGTGGATAATAACAAACTTCATGGGTTTCATAAAACTGTACGATATATCAGAGTAGCCGAAAACCTTTCGATCAAGCCACGAACAGGCGATGTACAATTGGCCATACCCTATTGACTCAAGAACATTTACTAAAAAAGGAACCAGCCCAGAGGTGTATTCCATGCCCCGAAGCTATCACAGTGAAACATATTCTGACCGAATGTATAGATTTTAAGATTGTAAGAGATTTTTTTTTTATCAAGCAGCTACTTTAGAAGATTTTTTAGTCGGGTGAAGGGAGACTGCATTTTAGGTTATTTCAAAGAAATCGGTCTGTTGCATAAGTTTTAAATCGGTCTGTTGCATAAGTTTTAATATATGTACTGTTTTCTGGATTGCTGGGTTGTTGACTTGTTCTTGTTGGAATACTTAGACTTTTGTTCGATCGTCTCTATATAGCTGAAATATTGCTGAACGCGACGTTAAACCTTAATTCTCTCTTTCTCTCATACATAGATACTTCTGGCCGTAGCCATGTTGTAACAGGTGTTATCTGAGTATATTAGAGTGTGTTCGAAAGGTCACAGCCGATTGGTTCCGTGGGACCCGCGATCGGCACAGTCACGTCCATTTAACGAAGACACACCTCCAGCCCTTGCTGGAAGTGTCCCCATCGCAAAATACAAACACTATTGTTCATATGAACTATAGCGGATTTTATTTTTCCCAAATATTTTAGGTCGTTTATAAACTCGATCCTCTTAAAGGAAAAGTTTGAGTTTGGTTGCCTTTGATACATATTAAAACAACTCACCAAATAGAACCTAAAAGATATTTTTCTCATTTTTAATTTTTTTTTTTGAAGAAGTACTAATCATTTTAAAACATTTTAAGTTCTCAGAGTGCCGCCATTGTACTGTATCCAGAAGGCGGATATGACGTAGGGTCAAGGCATGGAGCTCTTCTGTCTGTTCGAGTAATCTAATCGATTTGGGTATTAAGTGAAATCATGTCGACGAGCGGCAGTTCCGATTCTAGCGGTGAAAGCGACGAGGAAGCTGGTTTGGTTTTCATGGCTATCAGTTGGGGCCGAAACGCTCAGATACGGAAGATTAAAGCAGCGGGGATGATAGCAGCTCTAGTAAGCGAGACAGGCCACGAAATAGAGACAGAAGCCCGCATGGAAAATTCAGTATGATGTCGGTGCACACACTGCTCTCGACAGCTTACGGGAGAGATCGAGTGTCTTCGCTGTTGGGAGAGCGAACAAAGCCGCGCTCTGGCAACTAGAAATGAAAATGGTATGAGCTACTTTGTATTTAAAGTAATTTTTGCCAATTTTTACTAACAAAACTGCAATTTTCACCTTAACACACGCAGCTCCATGAGGCCTTCACATGTTCTGCCTCAAGATTTCGTCGCGCTGTTTTACGTACTTTTACTCCTATTGGCTAAAACAGGTCACGTGACAATATAAGGGCGCTTTCCTGGAGTTTGCAAAATTTGACGGTATCACAGCATTTTGTTAAAGTGAACGTAAAGGCTGAGGCAACATGCACTCTGTGGGAAAGAGCTACATTGAAATACTGAAATAGCAGCAACAAATATTTTTGGGGATTTTTTTGCACCGAGTACGAACGAAATTATCTCCGTTGTATTATTGTTCCCCGGCTGCCGCCATGCTGGCTATCTCACTCAGAGCAGTGACGTCGTATCACTTCGGAGCTCTTTACTTCGTGGAGTTAGAAAGCGCAGAAAGCATGTAAACATAGCGACGCACGAGGAGGCTAGCCTGACTTCAAGTTCTGACGAAGAGACAAATGAAGGTTTACAGGGTTACCAGTTTGAACCAAAACGCTCCGATGTCGACGAAAGTAGTGAGTAGTTCATCGAACGTTTCAGGTCAGTAAACACTTGCTGGAGACACGCAACACAATCAAAACACGCTTGAAACAGCCGAGCTCTCCACCACCGCAATTACAATTCGTGCTACAGCGATGCCAAAACAAAGTGATACTACGTCACAGGAAAATATCACGTGCTCCGTACAAGCGTTTTCATTGGCGCAAGGCTAATGAATAAACTGTTATGGCCGACTCCAGTCGCTCGTTGCATCAGTCAATAATTCCCGTGTTTGGAATTTTTTGTTTGGAAGGGAAAAAAATCACAAAAAATATTTGTTGCTGCCAAATGATACTTTTAATATAGTTCTTCCACGCAGTGCGTGTGTTGTCGCAGCCTTTACGTTCACTTTAACTATTTCTGCGTTAAAATAAATTCCAAAAATTAAAAAAAAATACAGTTGAATACCATTTGACTAGCTCTTTCAGTTGAAATATAACTTTACCATGCCCGAACCTAACAATTAGACGCATCAGGAGTTCGAGACATAAAGTAGCTAATTTCCACAACTTCGGTCTGGTTTTGTGCAGTATCCCGCAGTCATGCCCCTCGTGTACTACGGAACCGAAGCGTGTAAGATTTTCTGGTCAAATATTTAAAAACATCTAATTTCATTGACTCGTTTACTCATGTGACGTACTGCTTTGGGATGATGGAATACGGCAAAATACACAGTGAATAAATGATATGGGACATTCCTTTAGCTCGGCAAGATCACATTATATGGTCGCCTATAATTATAAGAGCCTAACACATAGGTCTGCAAACCGTTTATATACATCGTTTACCATTAAGGTAATTACAAGCGTCTAGTCCGTCATTCATAATTCAGCCGTCGTTCATTAAAGAATATCCGCGTCGATAATCCAGAGACCTATTCCATATTCCATATAACAGTATTAGCACCAAATTCAAAAGGACAGCCATAGTATACATAAACATAGGCTAGTTTCACATTAACCCATTCACATTCATAGAGCGTTGGTAATCCACAAATTGACAAATCTAGTTTCAGCATGGCTTTCTTTATGTTCTTATTTTTCCCGATTTCACCATAAGAGCCGCATTTCCCGATAAATTCAGGTACCATCACACTGACAAAAAAAAACGAGCATATTATATCTCCCAATTTATCTTTTTTCCGAAGCTCACTATTCAAAGATCCACATATGTGCATTTTACAAACGTGACAACACTAAAAATAGTGAGTGACCAACTTAAATATTAAAGAAATATTTTAAAATATATCACAACCCAAGTCTCGTCTAGTGAGTTATGCCATTTAGATTTTGTGCCAAACTCAGAGGGTGCGGATTCAAGCCCAACATCAGACCGACCCATCCAGCACCAGTATCTGTGCTTTACAAAGAAAATGTCGTCCTATACATAATTTCCATGGCTGGTGATTGCAGCTGTTGAATTTTATTCAGCTTCTATGAACATCGTCGGGATTTACTAGGTACACCACAAATAATTAGAGAACACCTAATTTTATACTGGATAAAGGTAGATTCTCGGGAAAAACTGGATTTCTCGTCAAAGAGGTATTTCCATGTCGTTGTTGTTGTTGTTGTTGTCGATCATTCGTCGGACCAGAACTCGCCACATCACCCCGACCCAATTAAATATGTTCGTCCCGAACATAAAGAGGACCCAGAGATGAAACCGTTAAAATTTAACAACATTTAATTTCAATATATATACAGATTAAATGATTAGGATAAAATGTGTAACCTTCTCGAAATTAAATGTTCATAAGAACCATTGTCCTTCAGTGGAATGTCCAGAGTATCACAATTCAGTTGATGAAACAGTCTTCAAATATAACTTGGGCGGTAGTTTGGCACATTTATAATAAAATTGTATAGTAATAAACTTTGAAAAATTAACGCTAAAGTCCATTTCTTTCTATTTACAGACGTAAAAGTCAGCTGCTTTCTGTTTGGGTGCCCTGCTCACGCATCACTCTGGCTAGTGAATCTTGCACCCAGGTGGCACTCCTAGACTGTCCCATCCGGAAGCACAGCTCTCTCGGTGAGCATTATGGCGCTCACTCCCGGGGGGATATGCTGCACGTGTCGCGTTGGTCCACGTGATGTTTCGAGGGCATGTCTCCTCATTGTCCTCAGGTGGCTGGCGGGGAAGGTTTCGGAGTACATACTCGGGGCACCAAGAAAGAAGATCCAGGAACTCATTCCGACCCCCAACCGGTGGTCCTTCCGGGTCTAACCTCTGCGGGTTGTAGATGATAGCAGGTGGAATGGTCTGCAAGGTATACTGGACAGTTTGAGGTGATGCTGCAGTGGGCGTAGAAGGTATCGTGACAGGTGTTGGTGGTGGCGACTGGACCTCCTGAGACATGGATGTAACTTTCTCAGGGGTTGCAAATAAGGATATAAGTGGTTCTGGTGTTGATGGTGAGGGTACCACAGGGTCGATATTGGGTACCTCCCTCTCAATTTCCCCTGTGGTTGCAGGTGCTGTGTCAGTGGAGCTGCTAGAGGAACTTGATGATGATGAGGAGGAGGATGATGATGAAAATGAGAGTCGTCGGACCCGAGACCGCTTGGC
The DNA here is from genome assembly GCA_036873755.1 of Hanleya hanleyi. Classification (NCBI taxonomy): domain Eukaryota; kingdom Metazoa; phylum Mollusca; class Polyplacophora; order Lepidopleurida; family Hanleyidae; genus Hanleya; species Hanleya hanleyi. The sequence goes on from JAVTVY010050459.1 coordinate 39,588, forward strand.
TAGATGTGGAGAGAGTGATGGCGTTCTCTCTCGGGTCCTCCGAATTGGCCCTGGCGATGGTGTTTTTGCCATTGAAGGGGACTGCATTGGAGATGTAGTGCAGACCCGTGGAGGAGTTCCCACCTTTGGACTGGGGGGCTTGTGCAACTGTACCAGACCAGCTTTTTCGGGAGGGTTCCCTTTAGTCGTCCGTTTCTGGGAGGTTGGTACTGTCTGTGGTGGTCCTCTCTTGTTGTTGATTTCATGAGCCCTGGATGGTTTAGGAGATGGTGGTCTGCTCACGGTGCAGAACTTCGCAATCTTTTTGGGGATGTGATAGTCCCGGAACACATCTTGGTCGGGCAGCCGGCTTGACAGTTGGCCTTTCCTCCCTACTACTGCATTGGTGGCGTCTTTCAGGGCTGTGTGGAGGGTATCCTCGATGTGGTCGGTCTTCAGTGGCCACCTGTAACCTGGCATGATACTTGTCATCATGCTTTTTAAGCATATACATCCTGGATGCAGGTACCGCATATGCACATTCACTACGATGGACGATGGGTCCATGTGCGTCCTTTTTATGCCTCTCTAGTTGTCGCCTAGCTTGAAAACGTCTGGGGCAATGTTAGTTGTTTCCTTTTTGTTTGGGATTCCCAACCAGTCTCCATCAACCTCATTCTATGTCACTACTTTGTCCATGATATGGTTTGAGTCTGTTATGGTGCACCACTTTAGATTTGGCAGCAAGGCTTTTCTGTATCCGGTAAACTATGTCTGATAGTCGCTCGGTCACGAGGAATGGTCCAGTCCATTGTTTCTGCAACTTTAGAGAAATCCCCTTTCTCCGACGGTTGTCGTGCAACCAATCAGCTTCCCCGGCCTCGTAGATGTGTTGGTTAGTGTGGCGGTCCTAGACGCGTTTATGCCTATCATTGGCAGCCTGCATGTTTTTACGTGATATGTCATGAATCGTCCACAGCTTTTCCCTAGTTTCCTGCACGTAGTCCACTTCACTGACTTCGTGTTTTGCTTGCGGTGGTGGACCATACAGGAGGTCCGCTGGCAGCGTAATCTCACGTCCAAACATCATCAGACATGGGGAAAAACCAGTGCTTTCATGTCGTGATGATCTGTAGGCTAACATCAACATGGGTAATGTTTCATCCCTGTTCCGTTGGTCGGTTGCAACAACTTTTCTGAGCATTTCCTACATTACAACACATATAAGGGAAGTGGGAAGAGGTGCCGACATACTGACTGCGTCATATGACTTCACAGAATAGTCTTCTGGTAAACCTATTCTAATGCACATACCAAGAATCTAGCGATTCGTGATATGTGTTGTATCTCAGGTACGCTTTTATTGTACCTGTTCATGTGGCAACATGGATGATATAACCACACGACCCCTAGCACCGGCATAAGCGGTATTAGATACAAATCTAGACAGCTATGATGGAAATGCTCTGACAATTCGTATACTGGTAATTGATGAGCTGTTTCGCTGTGACAACTCGTACATTGGAGATTGGTGAGCTGTATCGTCGTCAGATGTAAATGACGGCAATTAACACAATAGACTAGTCTGTAAGGCCCAATGTCGACCCAGCATCAACTTCCCACAAATGGCAACATATATCAAAGACCAAAATGTCTGTACAGGGGGCGGGCCTCGGGGACGAAACGTCCACCAGCAGAATCTCGCCATATACAGGTAAAAATTACAACACATATAAGGGAAGTGGGAAGAGGTGCCGACATACTGACTGCGTCATATGACTTCACAGAATAGTCTTCTGGTAAACCTATTCTAATGCACATATCAAGAATCTAACGATTCGTGATATGTGTTGTATCTCAGGTACGCTTTTATTGTACCTGTTCATGTGGCAACATGGATGATATGACCACACGGCCCCTAGCACCGGCATAAGCGGTATTAGATACAAATCTAGAGAGCTATGATGGAAATGCTCTGACAACTCGTATACTGGTAATTGGTGAGCTGTTTCGCTGTGACAACTCGTACATTGGAGATTGGTGAGCTGTATCGTCGTCAGATGTAAATGACGGCAATTAACACAAAAGGCTAGTCTGTAAGGCCCGATGTCGACCCAGCATCAACTTCCCTCAAATGCTAACATATATCAAAGACCAAAAGGTCTGTACAGGGGGCGGGCCTCGGGGACGAAACGTCCACCAGCAGAATCTCGCCATATACAGGTAAAAATTACAACACATATAAGGGAAGTGGGAAGAGGTGCCGACATACTGACTACGTCATATGACTTTACAGAATAGTCTTCTGGTAAACCTATTCTAATGCACATACCAAGAATCTAACGATTCGTGATATGTGTTGTATCTCAGATACGCTTTTATTGTACCTGTTCATGTGGCAACATGGATGATATAACCACACGGCCCCTAGCACCGGCATAAGCGGTATTAGACACAAATCTAGAGAGCTATGATGGAAATGCTCTGACAACTCGTATACTGGTAATTGGTGAGCTGTTTCGCTGTGACAACTCGTACATTGGAGATTGGTGAGCTGTATCGTCGTCAGATGTAAATGACGGCAATTAACACAATAGACTAGTCTGTAAGGCCCAATGTCGACCCAGCATCAACTTCCCACAAATGGCAACATATATCAAAGACCAAAATGTCTGTACAGGGGGCGGGCCTCGGGGACGAAACGTCCACCAGCAGAATCTCGCCATATACAGGTAAAAATTACAACACATATAAGGGAAGTGGGAAGAGGTGCCGACATACTGACTGCGTCATATGACTTCACAGAATAGTCTTCTGGTAAACCTATTCTAAAGCACATACCAAGAATCTAACGATTCGTGATATGTGTTGTATCTCAGGTACGCTTTTATTGTACCTGTTCATGTGGCAACATGGATTATATAACCACACGGCCCCTAGCACCGGCATAAGCGGTATTAGATACAAATCTAGAGAGCTGTGATGGAAATGCTCTGACAACTCGTATACTGGTAATTGGTGAGCTGTTTCGCTGTGACAACTCGTACATTGGAGATTGGTGAGCTGTATCGTCGTCAGATGTAAATGACGGCATTTAACACAAAAGACTAGTCTGTAAGGCCCGATGTCGACCCAGCATCAACTTCCCACAAATGCCAACATATATCAAAGACCAAAAAGGTCTGTACAGGGGGCGGGCCTCGGGGACGAAACGTCCACCAGCAGAATCTCGCCATATACAGGTAAAAATTACAACACATATAAGGGAAGTGGGAAGAGGTGACGACATACTGACTGTGTTATATGACTTCACAGAATAGTCTTCTGGTAAACCTATTCTAATGCACATACCAAGAATCTAACGATTCGTGATATGTGTTGTATCTCAGGTACGCTTTTATTGTACCTGTTCATGTGGCAACTTGGATGATATGACCACACGACCCCTAGCACCGGCATAAGCGGTATTAGACACAAATCTAGAGAGCTATGATGGAAATGCTCTGACAACTCGTATACTGGTAATTGGTGAGCTGTTTCGCTGTGACAACTCGTACATTGGAGATTGGTGAGCTGTATCGTCGTCAGATGTAAATGACGGCAATTAACACAAAAGACTAGTCTGTAAGGCCCAATGTCGACCCAGCATCAACTTGCCACAAATGCCAACATATATCAAAGACCAAAAGGTCTGTACAGGGGGGGCCTCGGGGACGAAACGTCCACCAGCAGAATGTCGCCATATACAGGTAAAAATTACAACACATATAAGGGAAGTGGGAAGAGGTGCCGACATACTGACTGCGTCATATGACTTCACAGAATAGTCTTCTGGTAAACCTATTCTAATGCACATAACAAGAATCTAACGATTCGTGATATGTGCTGTATCTCAGGTACGCTTTTCTGAGCCTTTCAGAACGCGTTTCAGTAACTGGGCATTTCTGATTTCTGTGGTGGATTTCCCATGCAGCCAACCTAATTGGCGGTTGGAGTCCTTTTGCTCTGGACCAGTGTTTGGTGATTTTCCAGATCTGGTAATCACTCGAATGGAGTTATTATCCTGTGTGTCCTTCTGTTCCTGTTTTGTGCAGTAGGCATGGAATGCGTGAAAGGCCATCAGCATTTCCGTGCTGTTTACATGCTGTATGTTCCAACTGGAAGTTGTATGTGCTTAGAGTCTCTATCCAACGGGCAGTTTGTCCCTCTGGATTTTTTAACCGCATTAACCAACTCAGTGCGCCATGGTCGGAGCGAACCAAGAATTTCAAACCATAAAGATAGTGGTGGTAATGTATCACAGCCTCGACCACAGCCAACAGTTCCTTCCGGGTAATGCAATATTGTCTTTCTGCCTTGGTGAGGCTTCTACTGAAGTAAGCAATGACACGTTCCTTCCCTTCGTCATCTAACTGAGACAGGACAGCACCAATACCTATGTTGCTGGCACATGTGTCCAGGATGAATGGTTTCCCAGTGGATAGATAAGCCAATATGGGCGACTCTGTGAGTGCAGTTTTCAGTTTTTCAAATGTGTCTTCACATTCTGATGTCCACTTGAATATGTTTCCTTTCTCCATCAGTGTGTGCAATGGTTTGGCTGTATCTGCGAAACCTTTTAGATAACGCCTATAATACGAACAAGTCCCAATGAAGGCTCGCGCTTCTGTAAGACTTATAGGTCTTGGCCATTGCTTAACTGCACTGATTCTGGATGGATCCGTCGATATGCCCAAACTGGAGACTATGTGACCCCAAAATTCAACTTCTTTCCGAAACAAACGGCATTTCTTTGGTGATAATTTCAGACCGGCCTCCTTGATTCGACACAGGACTTCATTCAGCCTGGTTAGATGGATGTCAAAAGTGTCAGAGAAGATAATTATGTCGCCTAAGTACAGTGGACAGGTCCTCCAGTCCAGTCCAGAGAGAACAGCTTCCATTAGGCGCTCAAAGGTTGCAGGAGCGTTGCAGAGCCCAATAGGCATAACCTTGAATTGGTATAGACGGCACGTCGTGGAAAAAGCAATTTTCTCAGCATCTTTTGGATCGACCTCAACTTGCCAATATCCACTCTTCAGGTCGAGTGTTGAAAACAGTGTTGAACCTCGTAGGGCATCCAGAGAGTCGTCTATTCTCGGGATTGGATGGGAGTCGTTTTGAGTCGCCAGGTTCAAGAGTATAGTCCACACAAAAGCAGAGAGAAGGATCTTTCTTCTACACGAGAACAACTGGTGCGGCCCATGGACTTGTTGATTCATCTATTATACTCTTTTTCAACATTGATGAAACTTCCATCTCAACATCTTGACGTTTGGAGAGTGGTAACCTTCTACGGTGCATTCTGATTGGCGCTACATCACCGGTGTTAATAGTATGCTTGACTATTTTGGTTCGGCCAAGATCATTATCTTTGGCAAAGGCAGCCTGATGGTCTGACAAGAGTTGTCGCACTTGGTCCCGTAGTTTTGGATTCAAGTTCTGAACTGCTGCTTGGTATAAATGTCCAACATGGGCAGGTACTTCCTCCTTACTAACTGCAAGATGATTCAGTCTGTTATTCATATCCCTGTTGTTGGTATCGTCAACTATTCTGTCTACTGGTTGACAAGTGGCTATGTGCGTGTCTTTGTACAGTGTTTTTGGTTGGTCATCAAAATTTGCCACTCTTAAAGGAATTTGACCTGTACTTGGATCTACAATAGCTCTGGCCAGCATCATGTCCTTGGATTGGACAAACTGTTCACTCACTTCCACCACACCAGTGATGATTGTTGAGGAGTCTGCATTGATGGTGCCGTTGAGCATGGTCTCGGTGTTCGGTGGAATGATGACGGTTTCTGCCACAGATACTCGGAACATGGAAGGCAAGCGACTCTCCAAAATACAAGGCACGAGTCTATCGTTTACTGTCAAAGTGCCACCACCCATGTTGAGGCTATAGTTGTGTCCATGCAAGAAGTCATAACCCAGTACCGCAGGAACATCTATGTCAGCAATGAGCATAAGTTGTTGTGTGGTCAAGTCGGGAAGAAAGTTTAATTCCAAGGTGGTCTGTCCCAATATTTTTACCAGTCCACCATCTGCCATTTCGATATGACCATGTCCTGGTTCGAGTGTAGGTCGGAGATCCGCTGGTATCGCACGATATTTCTTTGGATGTAAAATCGAAATCGATGACCCAGTATCAATCAGGCAATTCACTTTTACCCCATTGACCTGTGTTGCTAGGAAAAGACCATCATGAGTCTGCTTGCTAATTTTCTCTGTATTGGGCCCAATATTTTGGGTTTCAGCTGGAGTCTGGCTCTCAGCAACAGCTACTGACCATTTCCCGACTGGAGAGTACTTGGTTGGTTACCACGTGTTTGCCCATTATGGCTGTCATTTTCAGCTGCATTGTTCCTGAACTGTTGTTGCTTTCGCTTCCGGCAGTCAGCCTTCCAGTGTCTCTTGATTCCACAAAAATGACATTTTCCAGGTCTTCTGCGTGAATTGTAGCCCTTAGTTTCAACCGTTGTCAAACTGGTCTCGATCCTGGCAAGTCGTTCCACCAGATTGTTCATTATCGGTTCATTACCATGATTGCCATCACTTGATTCTAGATTGCTTATATTATCCAGACTCGCGTTACATCGGGTCTTACAGACTAGTCTTTTGTGTTAATTGCCGTCATTTACATCTGACGATGATACAGCTCACCAATCTCCAATGTACGAGTTGTCACAGCGAAACAGCTCACCAATTACCAGTATACGAGTTGTCAGAGCATTTCCATCATAGCTCTCTAGATTTGTATCTAATACCGCTTATGCCGGTGCTAGGAGCCGTGTGGTCATATCATCGAAGTTGCCTCATGAACAGGTACAATAAAAGCGTACCTGAGATACAACACATATCATGAATCGTTAGATTCTTGGTATGTGCTTTAGAATAGGTTTACCAGAAGACTATTCTGTGAAGTCATGTGACGCAGTCAGTATGTCGGCACCTCTTCCCACTTCCCTTATATGTGTTGTAATCCTTAGGGAAGCTCCCTGTAATTTACGTTTCCTAGCATTCTGGAATGCTTCATACTCCAGCGCAATCTTGACAGCTTCCTCTAAGCTCGCTGGTTCCCTGGATAATGGCCCATACTAATTCAGAATCATTGAGGGAATCGATAAACCCATCCCTTGCTAATTTCTCTCTTGTTTCACTCGAGGCTACTGGGTAGGCTTTACGCACTAACTTCCTAATATCCTGGGCTAATTCGGTCAGCGGTTCAGATTTTTCCCGCACACGGTGCTTCATTTGAGCACGGAACATCTCTGATTGGTTCTCTGGCTCAAATCGAGAAGTAAGGGCAGCTACTAATTCCTTATAGTTCCTACGTTGATGTGATTCCAAATCACTAAGGATGCCTTGTGCCCGTCCCCGTGAACTTGTAGCCAGCTCTAATGCCTTGGTAGCATTATCCCATCTGTTTATCTCAGCCACCATCTCGAAATGTACAAAATGGTCATGACATACTGCTGATCCATCATAAGTTGCAGGATTTATCTGTTTTCTATATCTTCGAAAATCCCCATAAGCTAGATAACTCCCATCATAGACAGTATCTGGGTAGTTATTTTCCTTTTGGCCTCGGTTAAGAGCATTTACCTCATAACCGTCATCGTGTTTTCGTCCTGTGGTTTCAAGACGGTTTCTGTGATCGAATGTTGCATAACGGTCGTCTTCAACATGACCAAATTGTCGATCATTGTAAGTCTGTCCCCTTGTGTTTAGTTGGCTTCTATCTGATCTATTGGCGACATGTTGGTTATTTCCCCGCCTGGGTTCTGCGTCATCTCCAGTATGCCTGATGGGCATAATTCCCTCTTCCTGCCGAAGACCACATTGCTGATCTCCAGCTTGACTGGAATGCTGAGACTGTCTATCGTTCACATCAAGGCTTCCAGGGTATATCTGATGACGTGACCCTTCCCTATTAATCTGGCTAGCCGAATGTGCCAGAGAAATATTCAAAACATCAACCTCTGTTGATTTGTTCAAGGACTGGTCTGCCTTTTCAAATTCATTGATTTGTTTAACCACGTCTCTCTCCGTTTGACGGAGATGCTGTAGGGAGTCCTTCAAGGCCTGCAAATCTGCTGATCTATCAGTCAGATGTGTTGAGTCCTGTCTAGGTGAGACATCTTTTTCTTCTGAAGAAGCATGATCAAGATTATCAGCTGCTTGAAAATTCAACTCGACCTCACTGTCTGTAACGAAGTTTGGATCATTTCACATACTATTACACATTATGTAGATATTTACGGTAATGTGAACTTGGCGTAAGGCTGCTGGGTAGAAGAACAGCCATTTTTTTCAGTGTTTTGGAAAACATCTGTGTCGCGAAGATCGTAAATACACGGCCGAACTTCGGATATATTATGTGCCAGGTCCCTTACTTCTGCACGGATTAATTGTAGAACAATTTAAGAGTTCTGTGGACAGCAATTAGCGAAGGATTGATCTAATCAGGGTACATCAAGTTCGTGTCGTCAGCCGACCAGGGTGAGTGAAACACGGAGATGTCGATTTCGGCATGTTTGAACTGTAGACTGGTTTGCAGTAATAATTTGTATGTTGGAAAATAACAGTTGAAGTGCTACGAAGAGCAGAATAGTAATCTGGCATGTAACTGTTTATATACGTGGACTATTTGTGGATTTTGTGAATAAGAACGGCGTGTACATGTACTGTTTGAACTGATTCGGTGGAGTGAATTTACTGGAAGTTGTCACGGACACTTTAGCAGATATCACCGATTCGCAGGTAAAACTGTACTTTCATTGTTTATGTGACACCCGGCCCGATAATGGAATTGACGGCTGTCAGAAATATCTGACAACAATTTTGAAAATCATTAGTAGTATAAAAAGGGCCCCTGAACCACGATGCGCAGGGCTGTGTTCGCGTGTGGTAGCTGATTCGTTGTGGATTTACGCGTACGTGCGAAGGATTACTAAAGACAATCATATAGGAAGAGGATCTGAGGTTCCAAGGAAGACTTCCGGTACCGGTAACTATGACTCTAATTAACAGGAACTTAACTCAAACTATTGTCATTGTGATCACACATATATTTTTTTATTAGGATCTGACGTCAAATTATAATTTCTGTTACATTTTACTGATCAGAATAAATAATCTAAATTTGGTGTGGTGTTATGTTGCATCGTTAGACCCTGGTATCCTTTAAAGAACCCTGAAATCTTAAATACTTATTAAGATTCATAACACTGTCATCCAAATCTCCACCGTGAATGTGTTTCTCCATTGGTTTTGTACCATTAGAGTAGTCTCCCTTCTCCTTGTACTCTGGGGAAAACCGTGATGCCATCATAATATAATTTCCTTTCTGGGATATGGAGGGTAAAGCTTGCAATATAATCCCACTATGGTGCCACCAATTGTAGCGTGGTCGGTGGCCAGTGGTCGGCGGTCAGCAATACTAATTATCAGTAGTTGGTCAACGGTCGCTGGCTGATAACCCTGGGATATGGTTGATGGTTATCTGATGGTCAACGATTACTAATTGACATTAGACGGTTACTGTTGACGGTAATAGTGATGTATTGTAGATGGTCACTTGTTATGGTCACGGTTCAAATGACGGTCACTGGTTGACGGTTATCAATATATGAACGGTTACACGTTGACGATCAATGTTGACAGTGTATTAGCTGGTATGACTGGGGACGGTTTACATGTAGGTGGTGGTAATGTCACTGTTGACATCGACGGTCACAGACTGATGTTTACTGTTGACGGTCGACGGTCACAGACTGATGTTTATGTTGACGGTCACAGACTGATGTTTACTGTTGACGGTCGACGGTCACCTGTTGATGGTCAGTGATCCCAGCGGTTGATGGTTACGGTTGGTAAACCCAAATAACAACAATAAAGATAGATTTATTCTCTCAAAATACAGGGTGGTGTTCTGTTGTTTGTTTACGTTACGGTAACCCCATTGTTTACGTTATGGTAACACCTGTTTGTTTACAGTATGGTTACCCATATAAATGGTCCCATTTAATGGTTCAACAACAACAACAACAATGGTTAAATAAATATTCTCAACCCAAGTATAGATTTTCTGGAGTGGCTATTTGGTGATTTGTACCTTGGTTGTTGCCGCAATTAGTACCTTCAGAGTTAAAGATGTGTCCAGTTGTGAGTCCCAGACAGGACTGACGATCCTCGTTTGTCCACGGTATATATACCCTCCGACCGGAAGTATAGCATGACCAACATCCAAGCGGCATCATTGCTGGTATCTCGTCACTTATTGACTGGCGATGACCTCATGCAGCTCAGTGAAAACAACATGGCGGTGTGCATTTCTACTGAGCGGGAGGGTAAATAAAATTTAACTTCACCAGACTATCTCAGCTTCTATGAACATCGTTGGGATTTACTAGGTACACCACAAATAATTAGAGGACACCTAATTTTATACTGGATAAAGGTAGGTTCTCGGGAAACACTGGATTTCTCGTCAAAGAGGTATTTCCATGTCGTTGTTGTTGTTGTTGTTGTTGTTGTCGATCATTCGTCGGATCAGAGCTCGCCACAGGTGGTGTGTTTATTCTCTGATGGAATGGAGAATTGATAAAGTATCATTCATTTGTGGAATATGGCGATTCTGGGTTACTTTGGCATGTTAGACTATTGAGGCCCGAGATAAAGCGTTCTTTTGAAGATCATCTATGCAGAGGTTCTGATGTAAGGGCATTCCTAAGTGGACTATCGAGAGGCTGAGATGATGAGGCGTGCGTTTGGGGTGACCGGAATGGGGATGCGTGATATTAGGAACCATCGAATGTCTGGGATGAGGAGAACTCCTATGTGAGCTATGGTGAGTCTTGGGCGAAGAGTTAATTCTTTGTGGACTATCTCGAGTCTTGGATGAAGGGGCACTCTTGTGTCGACTATAGTCAAGAATATGGTCAGTAAGAAAGTTAATTCCTGTGAAACATCATGTCGCGTTTTTGGATGAAGAGACATTCCTTCCTGTAGGAATTATCGGGGTCTTGGTTGAAGGGGCATTCCTTCGGATAGTATTAGGAGTCTGGTGTGAAAGGGCATTCCTTCAGAGAGAATCAACAGTGTGGAATGAAGTGGCATTCCTTCTACGGGTGTGAGAGATTTTTACCTGTATATTGGCGAGATTCTGCTGGTGGACGTTTCGTCCCCGAGGCCCGACCCTGTACATACCTTTTGGTCTTTGATATATGTTGGCATTGTTGGAAGCTGATGCTGGGTCGACATCGGGCTTTACAGACTAGTCTTTTGTGTTAAATGCCGTCATTTTCATCTGACGACGATACAGCTCACCAATCCCCAGTGTACGAGTTGTCACAGCGAAACAGCTCACCAATTACCAATATACGAGTTGTCAGAGCATTTCCATCATAGCTCTCTAGATTTGTATCTAATACCGCTTATGCCGGTGCTAGGGGCCGTGTGGTCATGTCATCCAAGTTGCCACATGAACAGGTACAATAAAAGCGTACCTGAGATACAACACATATCACGAATCGTTAGATTCTTGGTATGTGCTTTAGAATAGGTTAACCAGAAGACTACTGTGAAGTCATGTGGCTCTGTGAGTATGTCGGCACCTCTTCCCACTTCCCTTATATGTGTTGTAATTTTTACCTGTATATGGCGAGATTCTGCTGGTGGACGTTTCGTCTCCGAGGCCCGCCCCCTGTACAGACCTTTTGGTCTTTGATATATGTTGGCATTTGTGGGAAGTTGATGCTGAGTCGACATCGGGCCTTACAGACTAGTCTTTTGTGTTAAATGCCGTCATTTTCATCTGACGACGATACAGCTCACCAATCCCCAGTGTACGAGTTGTCACAGCAAAACAGCTCACCAATTACCAATATACGAGTTGTCAGAGCATTTCCATCATAGCTCTCTAGATTTGCATCTAATACCGCTTAAGCCGGTGCTAGGGGCTGTGTGGTCATGTTATCCAAGTTGCCACATGAACAGGTACAATAAAAGCGTACCTGAGATACAAAACATATCACGAATCGTTAGATTCTTGGTATGTGCTTTAGAATAGGTTAACCAGAAGACTATACTGTGAAGTCATGTGGCTCTGTTAGTGTAACGGTTAACCGTTTGTGTAGAGAACGATTCGACTATGGAGGGTGACCCAGAATGGAATGCGGGGAACGACCTTGACATGTATCATCAGCGAAATGTAGGCCAGTGTACGGAAATGGAGTCCCCCGTATTTCTCGCTTACCAGAGCAAGATAGGAGTTGACAATGACGGGAAATATTCTCTACAGGTTCTAGATTGGGATGCCGTTCTAGTTTATGGACTATGAACTGTAATTTCGCTGTGAGAGACGATCTTTCATGGCGGGCGAAACGTCTCCGTTCGTGGGGGAACTTCCTGTGGGGACTTTTCGGGTGCGGAGAGTGCACTCAGTATATAAGCAGCGACGGACATTTCGAGCGGGGGAGTAACAGAAAGACAGATCTGGGGGAAGCACGCAAGCCCGTGAGGTCGGCGACCGGGTCGCAGAAGGTCGCAGAAAGGTCGCAGACGGTCGCATAGATGCTGTACGGGTGCGAAGGAGACCACAAGGTTTACAGACGGTACTAGAAGACAGGGCACAGCAGAGACGGGTTTCTTCTCCCGAGATACGTCGATAAACCGTGAAATCTGAGAGACTTGCGACCGGGTCGCAGAAGGTCGCAGACGGATTGCGAGCGGGTCGCAGAGGCTTGCGACCGGGTCGCAGAGGCTTGCGACCGGGTTGCAGAGGGTCGCAGAGAGTCGCCATCAGCGGTTTACAGACAGTAATGATGCTACATCGGCACCAGAAGAATAGTAGATGTTGTGACGGCCACGGAAGACGAGCTGTACGTGTTTCTTACCTGGAGAGTCGTCGTGAAGTTGTGTAGCCACGGGTCGTGTCTATAGACGGGTCGCAGCAGCCGTGAGGGTTGAGATGCCGTGCTGTACTTATCTGTGCGGGAAGCAAACTGGTGAGCTGACAAGTTAGGGTCAGGCTCCGACGACTGGGGGTGAAGAAGACGACGGGCTGCCACATCCGTGGAGAGGCTCCAACGACTGGGTGGTATATATTGAGAGAGCGTTACAGCCGTAACGTTCCGACGACTTGGGGTGAAGAAGACGACGGGCTGCCACATCCGTGGAGAGGCTCCAACGACTGGGTGTCGTGTATCGAGAGAGCGTTACAGCCGTAACGTTCCAACGACGGAAGAAGACGACTTGCGACCGGGTCGCAGAAGGTCGCAGACGGGCTGCGACCGGGTCGCAGAGGGTCGCAAATACAGTTATCGTGTGGGGTAAGGGCCAGCAACCAGGCCGCCCTTGATTACCTGTGCCAGAAGAGGTGAAGGGCCAGCAGCCAGGCCGCCCTTATACACAGAGGAGAAGGGCCAGCAACCAGGCCGCCCTTATCGCGTACCCATATTTAAAGCATAACTGTAACTGTAGAATTATATGCACACACTTTCTTATATTATTTGTATATAACATCAAATTTATTTGCATACACTCTCCTAGTGTCTGTACATATATGTAAATATTATTCTACTGCATAACGTTACATCTCCTTAGACATTCTGTCTAAGCCACGCGGTTCTACGCTATTATCTGTAATCACGTTTACTAGTTGTGCAGAATATACCATAATAGACCTTTACATCAGCGTCAGTCATCCTTGTAGGGTTGTGATCATCTCTTCAATCCCCGGATCTCTACTGGTGAAGGGCTAACTACGGTGACGGCCAGAAAGCCAGTGGGCAATCCCGGTTATTGATTCGTTTTTTTCCGTAAACACTACGACTGGTCCTGCTCGTACACGTTACATTAGTATGTCGGCACTTCTTCCCACTTCCCTTATATGCGTTGTAATTTGGAGGTATGAACATTTTTTTTCGGGGAGTTTCCGACGCCTAGGATAAAGGCCACTTCTGTGACTATAATAGACATTCCTTCTGGGATTATATATTCCTTTGCGGACTATCGAGTTTCCGCGAGAGAGTATTGGAACTACATATATCAACGTCTATACGGCGGCATTGGTATAAGAGCTGATATGACGAAACAGATTCCGGTTCTACGATCTTTTTTCACCACAAAGTATGATGGGATGCCCAAGAACACCCATGTCTATCGCTACCTTATCCATACAAGAATCTAGTCCGTCATTCAATATTCAGCCGTCATCCATTAAAGAATTTCCGCCTCCATATTCCAGAGGCTTAATTCATATTTATAGCATTAGCACCAAATTAAAAGAAGCAATCATAGCATACAAAACCGAGGCTATAGTTTATAAACTAGTGTCCAATCATATCGGCAAAGAAACATTCTGGTGGGCAGGACAATTATTCACCTTTGTGGAGATTCTTTTTATTCTTTCTGTAAATGTTCTCTTTATAGACATTCTCTATAAACAACAATGAAAACTGTAAGGTCAAGCTATTTGGTTTATTCTCCCTTATTTTCTAAGTACCTCTCCTAGCTCAATGCTGCAGGCAGGAAAGGCATCGACCTGAAAAAAATATAGATATATGTGTTATTGTCAGCAAATTATTTAGAAAGAAAAATGACAATACTAATATTTGATTCAACTGTATCGATTCCCATATATAGCTACATACTAATACGATATCTACTCGTTCTCCGGTTCCTGATTGGACATTGTTAATGTGGTTGCTGGTATGACTGCATTACAGTATTTCACGTAAAAAATGGGTAAAGATTAATGTAAGCAACTCAATGAAGAAACCACCTATAAATTGTACGCTTTATAGGCATAAACAGAAGAAAGCCATACTACTTCTTACATCGATATGTATAACGAGGATAATTTCTCTGGAGCACGCCGTTGCTAATAAATTCACTGAGGCTATCAATAAGTTTATCATGAGGAGTAGTATACAATGTCACGAAAGTGGTTCATTTACTATATGAAATGTGTCCCATCGAGTTCTATCATAAGATCTACCATGAGTATCCATACACATTCGATATCCTAGTCTAACTAACAAATCTTCTCTCGATTACAGCGATTATAGCAGCTAAACTAAGAGCCGAAGCATGGAAGAAAGCATGGATATTTTGATGACTTTTGTGTTCATGGAAAGCGTGCTTCGCTTGATAGCAACACATGCCAGAAGTTGAATCACCGAAAGCACCCTACTGAATCGACAAGTATGATTGTAGGTGAATGCACCAGTCCATGTGTCATGCGACCATGAACTGTAGATTGGATCACTGACATTGAAGCCGGATAACAGCTGCAATGTTATAATGAGGCAACATATGATTGTATATCAGATATGTCGACAGTCCATGGTAGCTACCATTTGTCTTGGCAACAGTGCATTGGGCGAATCATTGGCCAAGGTTACACGGTTCACGTCAGTTCGGACTGACCGTATTTTGACCTGCCATGGACTGTCGATCGGTCCGATGATGATACCATGGACTGTCGTAATATCAGACAGACAGAGAATAAACTATTAACGGTTCATATTCCTCTTAAACACACACAAGTGAAAGGAATCGAGAGATGAATGAGTCAGTGATACACGAGGCAGGTAATAAGTTCCCACGTGTTCATTTTGTGCTCATTTCCTCACACTATAATTCGATGCTAATACCTACCATGGACTGTCCACCAACACCTAAAACACCTCTCGCCGCAAAAACGTTTAAAATTTGTGTTAACTTGGATTAGTAATAACCCTACATTTGGTGACAATATAGTACGATATCTCTCCATCAAAAAATGACTGGACACCAGTAACCATACCTGTCATCGACATGCTGAAAATCGTTCATTTTCGGGTGTGGTCACTGTCGTCTGGTCAGACACACGCCCACGCTTGATAACGAAAGCACCGAAAAACCTACCATTGACTGTGATTTGACACGTGACCGGCGGTGTTTACCTACAATCATACTTGTCGATTCAGTAGGGTGGAAAGGTATTCCCGTGAACAGTTCAAGCACAACGCAAGGACAAGGACCAGAGCATGAAAACATGGAGAGCTGGCGAGCACTTGGGCAGACATGTTTTTTTCTAAACTTCAAGTTGACATCAAAGAGGACTACAACGCACTATCATGCGAGAAGGGAGTTTTCTGTGTAAGGAATGTGGAAATTTTACCGTAAGTCGGGTGGCCAAGTTCGTCTGGTGGGATTAGTCCACGTTTACCGTAGATAACACAACATGTCCCCTCTGGACAGCCATATGATGAGCTGCATCCGGGTCCTGGATCAATTAATCCCTATAATGTGAACGAAAAGTCATCATTACTGTGTCGAGTCTCGAAAAGATATAGCCGGGCCGGGCACATGTCATAGAACAGCGGGTTTGTATTTCTGATTAATGTGGAACTCAATTTGTAATATAAATTTTTTTAACACGGTAACCTGTTTACAATAGCAGGAAGCCATAATACTCTTCGTAGTGCCATATGTAAACATACGATCACGTCTATTCTATTCGTCCAGCATAAGTGACAAGAATATTAGTAACATGCGTCTCTGCCCCGAGTTGACTCTGAGGAATGTCTGCTTTGATTGCATGCACGCAATTTATTGTTGTCGTCGAAATAATCATGAGGTATAGTCGTGATGGCTGGAACGACGAATTGGAGTGTGTTTCGAACATCATGGAGCTGTTGATTCTCAGCAGGAAATTTTGGAACAGAACGTAGAGCAACTTAAGTCCTATTTAGCCGAGCTATCAGGGAAGGCCGATCTGAGGCATGAATCTCTGATACACGGGAAGCATCCTCCTGCAACGTTTGGCCAACAGGAAAGCAGTCTTCTATGGCTTCAATGTTCGCAGTTCCCCTGGCTGAAATTGGGGTCTGACTTCAGAAGATGATTTGGTCGACGAATAGCTTTCAGTTGGAAGGGAATAATAAAACTCGACAGCTTAGGATCCTGGTTAATGTTCACGACCATGGAATGGCGAACTATCACGGAAATTGCAGGTCTGAAGTTTTGAGGAATGCAGACAATCGGTAATTATTGGAACAGAGACCAAAATCTGTGTACATGGAACAGCTTATGTAAAGCTTGTATTTGGTCTGTGAAAGTTGCGAAATGTCCCAGCATTTGCAGATTCCGGTGGGTTGCCTCCTAGTATGATAGGAGACAGGTTCAAATCGACAGGGCGTCAATAATTAGGCTCAGAATAGTCGGGAATCATGAACATTTGGATCATTATGAACTCAAAGGATGCAGGATGCGTGGCTATTGTAACCCCTTTCGCAGTACCTGTGGTAGTAGAGCAAATTGTCCAATCCATGGATAACAATTGCAACGCAACACCTGCCGGATCCGCTCAGCTGGCTGTTGAAACAAATGACGAAGACGTTTGCTCTCAAATCCAACAGATGAAGACTTGTGGGTGCAGCATTCATTCCGACTAGACAATCTGATCCGGTTGAGATAGAGCATCGGCTAACACATTGGGTCTCCCTTAAATATGTCGGTTTAATGGTTAATTATTGTCTCTTCCCATGCCCTTCTCTTTAGAGGTAAGTGTCCGTCTTTATAGTTACAAATGTGTGTGTGTGAGGGGAGGGGGGGGGGGGTATCCTAGCCGGATTAGAAGGTAAGTCAGACACGTTTCGCCACCGGACATTCTTAGCCTCCTTATATACAAGAGATATCATTCATGGGATGTTTCTTTGTTTATAGAGTTGCTTGAATTTCTCATTAAAAATGTCTATGTGAAATTTGGCAACACAATATATCAACAGCATATATACCCAGGTATTCCAATGGGTACTAATTGTGCACTCCTATTGGCTGACCTATATCTGTTCTCTTATGAATATGACTATATGCAGGCGCTTCAAAAACCGATCCATTCAAAGCCCGTTCCTTCTCATTCACCAAACGCTATATAGACGATCTTCTCGCTGTGGATAATCGCTATATAAATGACGCAATGAAGGATATATATCCACCTTCATTGGATTTGAAGGAAACTACAGATCACCCTACAGGCACATCGTATTTAGACCTATATCTCTATAAAAATGAAGCGGGCCTTCTCTCTCGTCGACTGTATGACAGAAGAGATGATTACAATTTCCACATCGTAAACTATCCCTTTCTGGACAGTACTATTCCAGTGGGACCTGCATATGGCGTATATATATATCACGCCTAGTAGCATTTGCTAGATCCTGTGTTAAATGTGACGATTTTAATCAACGTCACAACACCTTGTTGCAGAAACTTATAAAACAGGGCTACACACCCAAGCGCCTCCACTCAAAGTTTCTCAAATTTGGTGATACATATCGCATGCTGATGGCAAAATACGAGCGTAGCGTGCAAGATCTATGGCGTTACGTTTCGTAACTTGTGTCTAATTCCGCTTAACCCGGGGCTAGGGGCCGTATGAACCCAAGATCCTCATGGTACTCATATGAACAGTCACAATCAAAGCGTGACTGAGATACATCATTCTTTAGATGACGACATTACAACGAATATTATGGATTAAGAATACTGATCAGCGATACGGATTTGATATTTTTTTAACATCATGATGTCTTGCCGGCATCATTGAAAACTGTTGACCGCTTCTCTCTTGCAGGAAACAAGCCTATGTTTATGTATACTATGATTGTCTTTTTGAATTTGGTGCTTATACTGTTATATGGAATAGGTCTTTGGATTATGGACGCGGATATTCTCTAATGGACGACGGCTGAATTATTAATGACGGGCCAGACGCTTGTAATTCACACCGGGACATCTAGAAAGGCCTGTGATCTTAGTTGATCGACTATATTGAGGAGTTTGTATGTTTGTCACAGTCAGAACTGTTTGTCAAGTTCTTCAGATGTTACATCCAGTGTTAAAGCGCATAGGAAACCGTTAATCCTGTTGAAGTGACGCGATACATGGTTCAGGGACCATCTGGCAGATTGTGTTGTAGGCGAGATGCGCTCACCATTCGACCTGTAATGTATCGGTGGAAAACATGAAATGTTGGAAGAAACGACTCCATGCGAACTCAGGAAATCGGTTGAAATGGACAGGTTCTATGAAACCGGTCATTGGACAGTATATTTTTATGAGGGTGCGACCGTGTCGATTAAAGCGCCACTCCAAGGCCGCTGAGCACCACTCCAAGACCGCTGGTTCATGGGCGATGTGCACGGGTTAGATTACAACACATATAAGGGAAGTGGGAAGAGATGCCGACATACTGACAGAGCCACATGACTTCACAGTATAGTCTCCCGGTTAACCTATTCTAAAGCACATATCAAGAATCTAACGATTCGTGATATGTATTGTATCTCCGGTACGCTTTTATTGTACCTGTTCATGCGACAACTTGGCTGATGTGACCACACGGCCCCTAGCACCGGCATAAGCGGTATCAGATACAAATCTAGACAGCTATGATGGAAATGCTTTGACAACTCGTATATTGCTAATTGGTGAGCTGTTTCTCTGTGACAACTCGTACACTGGGGATTGGTGAGCTGTATCGTCGTCAGATGAAAATGACGGCATTTAATACAAAAGACTAGTCTGTAAGGCCCGATGTCGACCCAGCATCAACTTCCCACAAATGCCAACATATATCAAAGACCAAAAGGTCTGTACAGGGAGCGGGCCTCGGAGACGAAACGTACAGCAGCAGAATCTCGCCATCTACAGGTAAAAATTTGAACACATATAAGGGAAGTGGCAAGAGGTGCCGACATACTGACAGAGCCACATGACTTCACGGTATAGTCTCCCGGTTAACCTATTCTAAAGCACATATCAAGAATCTAACGATTCGTGATATGTATTGTATCTCAGGTACGCTTTATTGTACCTGTTCATGCGACAACTTGGCTGATGTGACCACACGGCCCCTAGCACCGGCATAAGCGGTATCAGATACAAATCTAGAGAGCTATGATGGAAATGCTCTGACAACCCGTATATTGGTAATTGGTGAGCTGTTTCGCTGTGACAACTCGTACACTGGGGGTTGGTGAACTGTATCGTCGTCAGATGAAAATGACGGCATTTAACACAAAAGACTAGTCTGTAAGGCCCGATGTCGACTCAGCATCAACTTCCCACAAATGCCAACATATATCAAAGACCAAAAGCTCTGTACAGGGGGCGGGCCTCGGGGACGAAACGTCCACCAGCAGAATCTCGCCATATACAGGTAAAAATTTCAACACATATAAGGGAAGTGGGAAGAGGTGCCGACATACTGACAGAGCCACATGACTTCACAGTATAGTCGCCCGGTTAACCTATTCTAAAGCACATACCAAGAATCTAACGATTCGTGATATGTGTTGTATCTCAGGTACGCTTTTACTGTACCTGTTCATGTGGCAACTTGGATGATATGACCACACGGCCCCTAGCACTGGCATAAGCGGCATTAGATACAAATCTAGAGAGCTATGATGGAAATGCTCTGACAACTCGTATATTGGTAATTGGTGAGCTGTGTCGCTGTGACAACTCGTACACTGGGAATTGGTGAGCTGTATCGTCGTCAGACGGCATTTAACACAAAAGACTAGTCTGTAAGGCCCGATGTCGACTCAGCATCAACTTCCCACAAATGCCAACATATATCAAAGACCAAAAGGTCTGTACAGGGGCGGGCCTCGGAGACGAAACGTCCACCAGCAGAATCTCGCCATATACAGGTAAAAATTACAACACATATAAGGGAAGTGGGAAGAGGTGCCGACATACTCACAGAGCCACATGACTTCACAGTAGTCTTCTGGTTAACCTATTCTAAAGCACATACCAAGAATCTAACGATTCGTGATATGTGTTGTATCTCAGGTACGCTTTTATTGTACCTGTAAACGAGCCAATGAAATTAGATGTTTTTAAATATTTGACCAGGAAATCTTACACGCTTCGGTTCCGTAGTACACGAGGGGCATGACTGTGGGATACTGCGCAAGACCAGACCGAAGTTGTGAAAATTATCTACTTTAACTCCTGATGCGTCTAATTGTTAGGTTCGGGTATGGTATAGCTATATTTCAACTGAAAGAGCTAGATAGAAATGCTCTGACAACTCGTATATTGGTAATTGGTGAGCTGTATCGTCGTCAGATGAAAATGACGACATTTAACACAAAAGACTAGTCTGTAAGGCCCGATGTCGACTCAGCATCAACTTCCCACAAATGCCCACATATATCAAAGACCAAAAGGGGGCGGACCTCGGGACGAAACGTCCACGTTCCATCAGAATCTTCGATTTCAAACTTGAAGGATGGGCCAAATAATTCCACACATGACCAAAGACATACCAGAGCGTCGTCCCTGTATATGTTAAGGGGGAGAAGTGGAAGGAATCGCCAAGCCAAATGTTACGACTAGGAACCGAGGGTAATTGCGACGACCAGGAGAGATCTATGAATATCATTATCGTGCTGGATGTATGACCGCAGCAAGCTCCAAGATCCCATCTGAAACTGCGGTGGCGGCTGTATTTAGTCTGAATCTCCCTTCTAGGGGCAACTATTACGTCGGTAGTTTGTATCAGAAGCGGGGCGAAAGAAACTAGTTTCTGGAAGGTACTCCTAGAATTGTATGCATAACTCTCCAGTACGATCGTTACACTCCATGGGTCCAAACTCTTTGACACGAGTTGGGAGCTTGTGCATAGCTCAGAAGTTTGTGTATTTCTGTAATCAACGGACCCACATACGAGTCTTAAAAAATATATTAATATGCCGGTACTGATAATTCAGCAACCTCGGATATGCAAGAAGAGAATACAATTGCTGAGAAATGTCTGCTGGTAACATACAATTTTTCCAGTTTATCATCTCGACTGCCAATGGAATTTGATTAGCATGTTGGGCTAGCTGACAAACTTCATTTAGGGGCATATTATACTATATATATACAGGTATATTTCCTTCTTTTTAATGTTTACTACGTAACCTTGGTATGATGCAGAACCAATCCAAATAAAGTACTGTCGACTCTTAAACGAAGTTTCATAACGTATGTTGACAGTCTCAATATTTCGACAAAGTTGTATTTGCCATCTTCAAAAGAATGTAATATACAGTTATGTTGCACATTTTCAGTTACCAGTAAAGCAGACATACTTGGAAGGCAAGACAATAAATTCATGCCCTCATGTATAAACAATTTCTGAAAATTAATACATATCGGCAACAGGTTTGCTTGAGAATATTTATTCGTTTGATGTTATGTTTGTGACTGACCGATATACAATAAATCTATGCGTAGAATTCGTAATACACTAACAGTGAAAGTTAGGGTTTTGCTGGGGTGTGTTTGTTTGAGGCATCGTCGCCGTGTGACCAATACCGTTAGGTGTGACGTTAAACTTCAAACAACCAACCAACCAGCATGTTTATACTGATAGAGCTACATCTACATATACAGGCTATATACTTTCATATACGTTTCTCCATACTGGTCAAGTTGGAAATAAATTTCAAGGGCGAGTTACCTGGTAAGAGACAGCAATTAGGCAGACAAGAACAATTATGTACTTGAACATGGTTCTCCGTGTTAGAAACTGAAATTTAACCCAATCGACAATCATCGTGACCTTTTATCAGATCTCGAGTATTTATCTGGACCTTCGTGGGTATAAAGTCATCTGGCCATGATATGGTAGATTAGAAGAAAAAGTACCATGAAACTTCGATAAAAGATTGCTTAATCATTGGATACACTTATCCCTTTGGAGTTTACACCTCAAGATGTAGTGTACTTGCAGTGTGTTATGAATGTTAGGTGCCGAGGGATGCTTTCCTGTAGAGTCATATGGTTGCATTTTAGTCGCCAGATGTCGACAATTTTTCCCACCCCTTGCATATCGCTCCAATTTAGTATCCTTCAAACGCACTGCAACTCCAGAAAAATTACGGGCCCACTTCAGACACACTTTAGGTAAAACAACAGCGTTTCATGGGTACCCTTCAGATACCCTGCAACGACAGGATACTTCTAGCAAGAATAAAAGGGACTGCCCCGACGAAATGAGACCATGGTTTTTCGTGAGATTGGATGATAAACCATGAACTACCATGGTCGGCAATGAAATACCTTGTGTTCTATAAAACTTACACCTATTACATACTGATAACCGTGCAATTATTAGACGATTTAGCACGGTTAAGAACTTTGTGACATATGAAATTTAAATGGCGGGTGATAAATGGCAGGACAAATTCTCGTCTGCCTAAACACTCCAATAAACATGAATTGCAGGCAAGCACCTAAAAGGTGCGTGGACCCCTCAGCCTGTTTTTTTTTAGTCAAGTAGGATCAGGGCTGCATTCCGAAAAATGTATGGGCACCCAAAACTCAAATGAAACAAAAAATGAAAGTGATAGATATAATAGACTTCGTTTTCATGTGAGTGGTGTGCTGGGATTACAGCATGCAAGAAAGTGTAGCTTTATCAGTGCCAATTTATGCATTGCACAAGTGTGATAAGTTTAATGGCATAGAAACACACTGATTGACACTCTCCTAATCACTCGTTTTAAATAATTTCCAAGGTACAGTAACATGTTTGGTGATGAAAATTGAAGCATTATGTTGTACCAGTTAAATGTGTGGACACAAATATGGTTCATGCAAAAGTTTTAGGATAAATCATATGATGTAAAATAGAATGATTTAACAGCAAAATTGAAGAAAAATGTTGTCCTTCATTTAAGGTGACGCGAAATTCAAACTACACTTCTGAAATAAATAAGTTTTGTGCAAAAGCTTTAAGATAAATCATATGATGTGGAGTAGAATGATTTAATAGCAAAATTGAAGAAAAATGTTGTCCTTCATTTAAGGCGACGCGAAATTCACACTAACAGGGGTTCGATACTGCAGGGATTCCCCTGCCAGTTATTTCATATTATACTTCTGAAGCTTTCTGATAAATCGATGCAGCAAAATTGAAGAAAAATGTTGTCCTTCATTTAAGGCGGCATGAAATTCAAACCTAACAGGGGTTCGATACTGCGGGGATCCCCTCGCCGGCTATTTTCTCTTGTACTTGGGAAATAAAATAATGTCACCAATCTGTTAGTTATTACTATAAAAGGAAAAAAAATTAGGTGATTCAGCATGTGTGTGAAAAAGCAATGTACACTGCAGGCTGAGAAGCTGTGAATAGGAAAAAGTCCAAAACTTTAACATTTAGTGCCCCAGGGGTGGAGAAATCCCCCAAGGGTAGTGCATAGGTTGAACAAGTGTAGCATCATGTAAGCTCTCAGAATATATGGGAATTGGGGAGTTCCATCCAATGGTAATCTTGAATGGCCCAGGCTTTCTTGTATCAGGGAACCTTCAAAAGTCAAAATGAAACATGCAACCAAGGGTTCCCAATGGGCATAGATAACAGTGCAAAAAGCCAAGCCATCAATAAACAAAATAAAAGAAATAATTAAAATTCATGAAATCATCATAGCCATCTGAAAATCTAATCACTTCATCAGTCAACATTCAAGAAGCTCTCACCAAAGTTTGGTCAGGCCCGACTTGATAGATCTGCAGATATTCAGCGGACAAGAACATGCTGATGGGCATAGATAACATTGCAAAAGCTGAGCCATCAATAAATAATAAAAAAAATAATTAAAAATCACGAAATCATCATAGCCATCTGAAAATCTAATCATTTCTTCAGTCAACATTTAGGAAGCTCTCACCAAAGTTTGGTCAGGCCCGCCTTCATAGATCTGTAGATATTCAGCGGACAAGAAAATGTTGACGGACGGACGGACGGACGTCCGGACGGACGTACGTACATGGCAACGACAAGACCCTACAGCCCTATGGGCTGAGGGGTAACAAATAGAAGGGATACCCTGCAAGTAGGAACTTTTAGTTTATTATAAAGGCAGAAAATGTATAATCGCAGATATTTACAAACCAATTGAGACATACGAGCGTTACACAATAAGAAACAGATCAACGGGAGAAACACAACGTGCTTCCAGATACAAATAATCTAGAGAAGCGGAGATCGAAGAGTTCATGAGAGACTCAGATGATGAATCTCTTCTTGCGGATTTAAATGGGACACAACACGAGTGTGATCAGCTGAACAAAGGTAGATTTTCCTCCGCTGACGATGAGTAATTAAGAGATCTGACTAACAAACGAAATGAACCAGGGGCCGAAAGCCAAACGAAATGGGGAATACGGATATTTAAAGGTATTACATTCGTTTTATATTATTAAAAAAAGACGTAAATTTCTGTCTCAAGTTTAACAGTTGGTTCCATAGTGAAATTGATCAAGAATGACACACAAATAGGCATGTATGCATGTATTTTTCAGTCTCAGGCGGCAGAAAGTTTGCGCCCCCTTCAGAGAGACCACATAAACTCGTCCATTGATATTGGCACGCTGCCAACTGAGGCGGAAGGCACATTCCAACAAAGGTAAGAAAGGTTGTGAACGTTTATCATATTTTTCCAATCTTTCATGGTAATATTTGTTGATAACCAATTTGAGTAGTGCAACAGAATAGAAATAATGTTTTCATAGGCGAGCTAAATGGTTATTTTACGCACGGTTAGTGTGGGAAAGTTCATAAATTTTAAATTTCGCCCTTGCCCTAAAATATAAACTTTCCCACAGTTTATATTTTAGGGCAAGGGCGAAAGCCGCGCCCTAAAATTTATAAACTTTCCCACACTAACCGTGCGTAAATAACGATTTAGCACACCTATGAAAACATTATTTTTTAATTTGACCATGGCCAAACTTTCCAACCATTCCCAGACCATAGCCGACGATTGGTTATCATGTTCAAACTTGGTCCGCTTAATGATGAATAATCATGTTAGATTTCAAGCTGGAAGTTTGTGAATAGCAAGAGTCAGATCAGACATTCAAAATTCAATAGTCGTCCATAGAAGTCTCTTTGCATGTCAGAAATTGAGATGTAGTGGAACTTAAATATTGAAATGCATCTGCAACTTAGTGTTGGCTCAAACTGAAGCTTTAATAAGGTTGAGAAATACTAATTAATTATCTTGACCAAGTTCTGAATGTTTTAGTGAAATTTAGCTGAGATTTTGATGAACATTTCAATGCCATATCCTTTTGAGCCATGAATGTATTACTTCAGTCTACATGAGCCACTGAAAGTACATTCAAGTCTTCAGAAATCCACTTCTGCAGGTTTAAGATCACACAGTGCAAGACATATGGAATGAGTCCATGGATTAAAGACAATGGAAGATCAGGATCAATGGTAAGCCATGGTTGAATAAGGTTTTGGCATTGGGCGAGTGAGTGAATAGGAAAAATTTAAAAACAATTTTTGTAATTATTAATAATACAAACCTTTCATTGCCATAAGCCAATAGTCCTTACCGTGTAAGATTCCATACAGAATTTCGATAAATCCAAGCGAAAACGAGGCTCCACCAATCTCATGATGCATTGCGGGTCTGCCATCTTAAGCCTCATAATTCCTTTCGGCAATAGCTGCGGTCATAATGCATGAGGCACAGCTATGCGAGGAGGCGAGCTGGGACCATTCAGCGGCAATGAACGGTATTATTAATAATTACAAAAATTGTTTTTAAATTTTTCCTAATTATTTGATAATACGTAACCTTTCATTGCCATTAGCCAGAATCCCACAGAAGGTAGAGGGATAGCTGAACTTATGTGCACAGATTCACGTATATTAGTGAGGTAGTTTAGGGCCATATTTTGGAAAGATCGTGACACGCTGGACCAAAGCACCAAACTTGGCACACTCATCACTTGAGACATATAGAACAATATCAGAAGGGGTGCCCGTTGCTCTGGGCTCTGTGATGGCCTCTGGTCCCCAAAAGGGCATCTGAGGGGCAATATTGCTATTCAAAGAATAGTTAGCCTCCCAACAGCTTCGTTATTTTTATTATCCTTAAGGCTGGGAAGCTGAAACTTGCCACACTGTATCACTGGTTCAAGCCCTACCAGAAAATGTCACAAAATCCAAGATGGCCGCCATGATGACAACATTTTCCAAAAATAAGTCATTTTCCTGACGATTTTTCGGTCATATTTTTCGATTTTTTTTATTTATGCAATTTCTCCGCAAAAACTGCGTGATAAATTAGTAAATATTATTGTGATGTGAAATAAAATAGTTTTTGTCCACTTTTCATCGCGAAAAAGCAGAAATTTTGAAGAAATATGACAAAAACATCAATTTTCTGGTACCCCACGTGGCCGCCATCTTGAATTTACCCATGATCCTCTGCTCGGGGGGTCATGTATATAGGCTCAAAATGACCCCAATATGATAAACGATAAAGTCCTGGAGTTTCAGTTCTCCATTTTTTGTCGTTCCGGAGATAGCGCAGAATATTTGGTGGGGGGCCCAGGCCAGGTAGGGTTAATTTTGAAGGAATACGAGGAAAACAGAACTTTCCAGTTACACCCTAATATCATCCATTTTCAATTTACTCATGATGCTCTGCTCCGAGTATTATGCTGCAGGCTCAAAATAACTTCAATATCATAAGCTATAACTGCGCTAAGTTACAGCTCTCAACGTTTATTCATTTTGGATCACCAGGGAAAAATTCTCTTAGAAGGAAGTGGGGTAGCTGAAACCACCTAAACCAATTAAGTTTACATAATCGCCTGTGTAAAACTTGAACTGTGATTCAGCTTTCCGTCTCGTAAAATGGGGGGAAAAGCTGGACATACTCAAGGCTGGCCAGGTTAGTTTTTCTGGGTTATTCTTGCATTTACCAGGTTTACCCCATGTTGAAGCGTTTACTCCATCAGACGTCCTCAACGCTCACCAATTAACATTCGATGCGTTATTTGTTTGAGCTGATGTGTCATCACAGCACCCGAGCTAGCGTATCTAATTCCGCTTAAGCCGGTGCTAGGGGCCGTGTGGATATTTCTTAATCTCCACATGAACCGCTACAATAGACGCACGGCTGAGATACTAAGGCTACATCCGAGAATCCACCGTATTCTCGGGACTGCATGTTTGGTGCTGAGGGAAGGTTTCCTGTTGATATGAGTTGATATGGTTGCTTTTTAGTCGCCAGACGTCGTCAATTACTCCCACCTGTTGCTTATCGCTCCAATTTCAATCTTTCTACTTTCAAGTTTGAGAGATGAATAGCTGATTTTTTTCTGGAAGGCCGTGAAATTACGTCGGGGTAAATTCAGATTTGACGAAACGGTGGTGTACCTCGAAAATTTTGTTTTTGGAGTATTTTCCTCAAAATTGGTGTATTATTCTACGTAAAACTACCCAATAATATCTTAAATCACATCAGATGATTAATTACTAATTCGCAAGGTAATTTAGGCAAAAAAAATTGCACAAGTAAAAAGTTTGAAAAATCGATTCTAAAAATCAGCAAAATGGCTTATTTTTATAAAATGACGTCACCGTGACATCATCAAAGAGACCATCTTGAATTTTGTTATATTTTCTGGTAGCACTGGAACCCTAGATATAGTGTGGCAAGTTTTAGCTTCCTAGCCTCAAGGGTAATAAAAAATAATGAAGATATTGGTAAGCTATCTATTTTTTAATTGGTAATATTTCCCCTTAACCCTACCTGGCCTGGAGGGGGGGACATTATGCCTCCCCCGTAAAACTTTCTGCGCTATCTCCGGAACGACAAAAAACAGAGCTGAAACCCCGTGACTTTATAGTTTATCATATTGTGGTCATTTTGAGCCAATTTGCATAACCCCCCGAGCAGGGGATCATGGGTAAATTCAAGATGGCGGCCACGTGGGGTACCAGAAAATTGATGTTTTTGTCATATTCCTTCAAAATTTCTGCTTTTCCGCGATGAAAAATGGGCGAAAACTATTTTATTTCACATCACATTAATATTTACTTATCATGCAGTTTTTGCGGAGAAATTGCATAAATAAAAAATTCGGAAAATTTGACCGGAAAATCAACAATTTTTTTTTTAAAAAATGACGTCATCAGAGCGGCCATCTTGGATTTTTTTTTTTACATTTTCTGGTAGAGCTTGACCCAGGGGTATATTGTGGTAAGTTTCAGCCTCCTACATGTAACTCAAGGAGTAAGAGAATGGCCTCCAGGCCACGACAGGTCCCAAAAAGCCCAGGCCAGATAGGGTTAAATGCCCTTTTGGGGGCCAGAGGGCGTCACATGATCCAAAGTGGTGGGCACCCCTTCTGATATTGTTTTGTATGCCTCAGGTGATGGATGTGCCAAGTTTGGTGCTTTGGTCCAGCGTGTCACGATCTTTTTGCTAAGCCACCTCACTATATCCATCGGGTTGGTGGTGACGGGTTGATTTTGGAGCATACAAACCAAGGGGCCAGTCCTCCTGAGGTAGCGGTAACCCAAAGCGATGTCCGGACTTCTGGCGCTTCTGAGGAGATTGTCTGCATCAGATAGCAGGCTCAAGAGACTCGATCAGCCGTCATAGACATAAGGCTAATAACTGCTAATATCTTCGAATATCTAAGTTGGAGGTCCATCATGCATCTCATATGGGAGTTAGATGTATATATGAAGAGGTACTCACTCATGTGAGAAAAGGAGCTGGTCCGAAGGCTGCGCTCCCCCTTTCTTTGCATGTCAGACCACTATGTGCTGTGCTGCCACTACAGGCCAAAGTGACGATACCCCTTCAGCAAGGAAGGCCAGGTCTCTTAGGCAATGACAATGTGGACTCCGATTTCCAGAAGCAAGAAGCCATAATGTCTTTCACTGAGCTGTTTCTCCAAACTGACCAGGAAGCAGCGCAAGCTTTGATTTCATGTGATGTAGTCGCACCCGGCAAAGGTGAAGTTTGCTCGGATAAGGCGTATGTCCATTGAATGGTCTGTTTAAGCCATGAAGCGACTGTATTTTTAGTTATGTCACGGGTTACACCCGGAAGCAAAGACAGAAACAGCAGTCTTCTCTGTCCTCTGACAGAATATGTCCGGAGTAGATACGCTCGTAAAGTCCGTACCGGACAAAGTAAATTATCGTCGGACTGATCAGTATCTGGAACCAGTGCTTCAATTCCTCCCTGAGTTGTCTGATTTTTTGCTAAAAACTCTGGAAGTGGTTTCATGGCTACGCTGGACCAGTCTGGTCAATGAATTACTGACGAGCGATCGAGAGCATGCAACTCTGACTCTCTCGATGTTAGGGCAAAGGACAACAAAAATGCAGTCTTGTAAGACAAAGCCTTCAAAGACGCTGAAGTCAATGGTTCAAAAGGATGCTTCTTTAGGGCCCTCGGTGCCACACACAAATCCCACTTAGGAAAAATGTGTAGCTCCTCGCTCTGTTGGAGATGAAAAGCTCTTACGAGATCCGTAAGTCTTTATTTTTGCCCAAATTGATCCCTGTGGATAAAAAGATCACTCCAGATAAGGCTGATCTATATCCTTCAATGGTAGATGGTTTTAACTTGCGAACAGTAAATAGGTAGGATAAAAAAAATCACCAACTATGAGAACAGAGGCACGGGTCGGAACCACCCCATCGTCCCTAAACCAGATCGCAAAGACTCTCCATTTAGACTGATAGAGTCTGCTAGTTGACTTCCGGTTAGCCTGGAGGATGGTTGCTCCATAACTTGCAAACGTGTAAGTGCAACTGTTCGATGTTCTGACTATACACCGCTGTGCCTGGTTAACGCAGAAGATGAGGCCACGCCGGCAGACGCTGGGGAGAGTCGGCCAGTAAATGAAGGAGACTGGGAAACCATGGCCCGTCTGGCCACCATGGAGTTACCAAATAAATGATGCACTGGTGCTAGGCTATTTTCTGCTGCACCTTGGGAACCAGAGGGAAAGGAGGGAGCGCATATCCCACCATTGATAATACGTCCACTGCCAAGGCCTGAGGATCTGGCACAAGACTTACAAAGGATGGCAGCTGATTGACGTGTGGCAAATAGGTCGACAAGAGGGTGCTCCCAGATGGCACAAATCTGCCTGAACCCTTCCTGGTGGAGACATCACTCCGATTGGAGGATCTTGTCTGGCCGGGACAAAGCGTCAGCCAACACGTTCAGTTTCCCTGTCTTGCTTTCAGACCACAGTTTCTGCGGGCTGTCCACCTGAAAATTTTCAGCAGAGATGGTGACCGAGTTCTGCCTTGTTTGTTCAGATAAGCTACCACTGTCGAGTTGTCTGAAGCTATCAGGATATTGTTGTTGAGAAAACGAGTTTCTCACGTACATAACGCAGGTACACTGCTTCCATCTCCAAAAGATTGATATAAAGCTTCTTTTGGGCTGGACTCCACATTCCCGATACGGTTAGATCGTCTATGTGAGCTCCCTAACCCGATAATGAGGCATCTGTGAAGACCTGATAATCTGACTGGAATGGTACCAGAGTTACTCCTGACATCACGTTCTCCCGAGATTGCCACCACCGGACAAACTCTAATACATTCAGGTTTACGGGGATGACTGGGTTTAAATGTTGCCGGCACAGAAATGGACGGATTTGTAATTGAACTGGTAGTAAATTGATCCGACCGAATCTGGTTAGCTCCTGAGTTGAGGATAGTAACCGGTGAAGGGATTGCCAAACGGATAGACGAGGATGTCATTGTGAGAGGATAGCTGAGGTGCTGGCTTGAATCCGTAACCAACGATCCTCTAGCGGCATCAGCAGTCCTAGTGCTGTGTCGAACTTCCGATTTCTGAAGATGAGGTAAAACAAACTGGGTGACAAACTGAGTCTGCAAGACTAGCAATTGACGATCCATGCTCCTTGATAGACAGTCGTCGATGTAAATGTGAAACCGAAGACCTTTTAGATGAAGATACTTCGCTATGGAAGCCGTCAGCCTAGGGAACAGCCACGGCGCTATGGAGATCCCGAATGTGAGAACTTGAAATTCGAATTTCTTGTTGCCCAGCATAAACCGAGAAACTGGCGATGTTGACGAAAGATGGGCACATGGAGATAAGCATCTTTCAGGTTGACTTTTCACCAACCACTCCCCGACTGACACTGCAGCCCGAACAGCTGACAGAGTTTCCATACGGAATCTTGGAGGCGGGTGTAAATAATCCATGTTTATCATCCTCATATCTATAATCATTCTCATCTTCTCTGAATCTCTCCTCGGAATGAGAAAAATGGGGCTGTAAAATCCCGGCGAGCGGTCATCTGATGGAATTGCCCGCACTGCTCGCTTGTCCAGTAATAGCTGAATTGAATCCTGAAGGGTACGTAAATGATCTGCCCTTAAGGGTAACTGGGGCGGATTGGGATTTGAAGTTAGTTTGGGGTAGGACAGAAACTGCAGATGATAACCTTCTCGTAACGTTCGCAATGTCCACTGATCAGCCCCTATGGATAACCAATTCTTCCAAAAGTTTGCTAGGCGACCCCCGACAGGCAACTGAGGACCTGGAGCCGTCGAAAAGTATGGAATTCTTAAAACATAGTCCGGAGACATGCAAGATTCGATATCCAATTGCTGATCTGAAATGGCCATGTTTATGGAGTCATCGGGTACGATGGGCCGGACTCCTGTCTCTGCCCCTTCCCCGCTGCGGGAGACTGGAACGATAGTTTTGTCTAGTTGCGATACTTCCTCGCCGATCTCTGCCTCGAAAGGAGGGATCGAAAACCCGCTGGCTTAGATGAACGCTTCAGCCAAAACCGGGGTAAGAAGATCTCCCAGTCTGTCTTCTACCTTGATCGGCAGTACGGGACAAACGTTACGATAATGTTGTTCGATGTGAACGTTCCTCTTGAACTGAAGCTGATCTAACCATGCCATTGAACAGATTATCAACCGTAGGGGGTTGCGACGCAACAAATATCTAACTGCAGGAGGGACATTTCGTCTCAAACCTCTCAGGTGAGAATCCCAACATAGCTGAATAGATGCACAGAGTTGAAAAGCGGATACATCCATAATGTCCGCATTACGATTCAAAGAATCAATCCAATCCAGAGCCAACTGAAGATGTTCCCCATCTAAGGGAACTGTTGGAGACTGAAACTTTCGGGCTGCCTCCATAAGAGGGTCCAAGATTGCTTTCAGACTAGCCAGTAACCAATCAATATATGAGGTAATATTGACAGAAGCACGAGAAGCTGCCCCAAGGGACTCCGCTTGTGGGTAGGATTGAACAGATTATCAGCCGTAGGGGGGGTGGCGACGCAACAAATATCTAACTGCAGGAGGGACATTTCGTCTTAAACCTCTCAGGTGAGAATCCCAACATCGCTGAATAGATGCACAGAGTTGAAAAGCAGATACATCCATAATGTCCGCATTACGATTTAAAGAATCAATCCAATCCAGAGCCAACTGAAGATGTTCCCGATCTAAGGGAACTGTTGGAGACTGAAACTTTTGGGCTGCCTCCATGAGAGGGTCCAAGATTGCTTTCAGACTAGCCAGTAACCAATCAATATATGAGGTAATATTGACAGAAGCACGAGAAGCTACCTCAAGGGACTCCGCTTGTGGGTGGGATTGATTTCTTGACATCCGAAATCAGCGAGAAATCCCTGTCCACAGGTACAGCCTTAGTCAGCCAAGGGGGATTATGCACCCTGCAAGTTGAATCCAGTTGAGGAAGTATCCAATCTTAACCAAAAAGGCGAGGGCGGAAGAGACCGAGCCCGTAAGTCAGGAACTCCTCTAAGGTGCTGCTGCCGTCCACAACTTCTTAGATTTGGATTCTACTGGAGGAGGACGATCCAGTCTGGGAACAAGATCATACAATGCTTGAATCCGCGAAAGTAAAATCAAAGTCCGGTTGTCTCTCCAAATCACGATTTGGAGATGGTGATCTATACTGGAAATAGGGGGATCTGGATGAAAAGAATGAAAACTGTCTTCCGATGAAGGAAAATCTTCAAAATCGTGATCACCAACTCTAGTCCTAGTATGGAAACGGAACCTCGTTTGGAAACAGAAATGGCGTGGAAACGAGTAGTCCCTAACTTCGTTTCCAAAATGGGTTTGACTTTTCTGTATACTCATATCATGATCCCGAAGACCTGATGTCGATGTAGGAGTGCGACGTCGAGAAAGAGATAGGCGAAGAGGTCTCTTATGTACCACGCCTGTAGAAGAAGTTAAAGTCCGGTTCCCACCAAAGTCAATCCTATTTTTAGCCCACCATCACCAGATGGTGGGCTGTTCAAATCGCTTTTCGTCCGTGGTCCGTCGTCCGTCCGTCCGTCCGTAAACAATTCTTGTTATCGCGATTTCTCAGGAACCACTCCATGGATCTTTCTCAAATTTGGTACAGGTTCCCCTTGGAGTCTAGTTGTGCAAGATACCTTTTCTGGTCCGATT
The DNA here is from genome assembly GCA_036873755.1 of Hanleya hanleyi. Taxonomy (NCBI): domain Eukaryota; kingdom Metazoa; phylum Mollusca; class Polyplacophora; order Lepidopleurida; family Hanleyidae; genus Hanleya; species Hanleya hanleyi. The sequence goes on from JAVTVY010050459.1 coordinate 73,936, forward strand.
CGAAAATCCAATATGGCCACCAGGCAGCCACCTTGGATTTCCCCATGAAAATTTGTTATCGTGATTTCTCGGGAAGTACTCCATGGATCTTTCTCAAATTCGGTACACAGGTTCTCCTTGAGGTCTAGTTGTGCAAGATGCCTTTTTCGGTCCGATTCGAAAATCCAATATGGCCACAAGGCGGCCATCTTGGATTTCCCCATGAAACTTTGTTATCGCGATTTCTCGGGAACTACTGCATGGATCTTTCTCAAATTTGGTACACAGGTTCCCCTTGGGGTCTAGTTGTGCAAGACACCTTTTCTGGTCAGATTCGAATATCCGATATGGCCACCAGGCGGCCATCTTAGATTTCCCCATGAAACTTTGTTATCGTGATTTCTCAGAAAGTACTGCATGGATCTTTCTCAAATTTAGTACACAGGTTCTCCTTGTGACCCAGTTGTGCAAGATACCTTCTTTGGCTCGATTCGAAAATTCAATCTGTCCACCAGGCGGCCATCTTGGATTTCCCCATGAAACTTTGTTATTGCGATTTCTCAGAAAGTACTGCGTTGATCTTTCTCAAATTTGGTACGCAGGTTCCCCTTGAGGTCTAGTTGTGCAAGATACCTTTTTCGGTCCGATTCGAAAATGTAATATGCCCACCAGTCAACCATTTTGGATTTCCCCATGAAACTTTATCGTGATTTCTCAGGAAGTACTGCATGGATCTTTCTCAAATTTGGTACACAGGTTCCCGTTGTGGTCCAGTTGTGCAAGATACCTTTTTTGGTCCGATTCGAAAATCCAATATGGCCACATTTTTCCTTGAAACATTTTTATCTTGAATTCTCAAAAAATACTTCATGGATCTTTCTGAAATTTGGAACACAGGTCCCACATGGGGACTAGTTGTGCAGGATACCTTTTTTGGTCCGATTCGAAAATCCATGTTACGCTTCAAATTAATACGGTATTCCCCCCCGAGTTGTGACATTGCATCACAAGAGTAGGCGAATCAAACGGTGGGGCATATTCTATATATTGACTGTAGCGAATATCCATACCTTCACCTTCTATATCAAGGACTTCAAATGATTCCGAATTAAAAAATATTTCTTCAAATTTTAAATTAGTTTACTTTAGTCCATGCCATTGCAAGTGAACTGCCCTACCGTTTCGTCTGCCGATGGGTCGGCTACACGAAGGGATGTCACTCTTGTGACACAACGTCACAACTGTAGACTACTGCGTGTTTCGATCCAAGAGAGATAATCAGGATTCAGACACTTTCAAAGTTTCAACATTACTGCACAGACCGGATCCCTTCAGTATTAAGTTTTGTACCATCTTACCATTTCCGAGCATGGTAAGAGATAACTCAAACTAGCCCAGTAAACAGAACAGAATTAGCATTCATTCCTAATTATAAACTCTGAAGTATGTTTCATAGCTCATGCAAAAGTGTCGAAGAGATTTATCTTCGCTTCCAGTACCCAATGATGACACGTGCCAAAAAACCCCAAAAAACTACAAAATGAAGATGAAGGAGCCTCTGGACATTCACTTTCAGACTAACTTTGCTCATTTCACTTGTACTACATGTAAAACAACCGACATCAAGTACAGTTTCTAGAAATCTTGAAACTCCTGAAACTTAGAAAGATAATATCTTCGTGTTTTCCAGTGTCCCTTTTTCGCTCAAATTCGAAATTCTGCAAACAAAATTACAAATCGTTCGTTTGTTCTTAGTAACAATGGTCAAAAAGATCCTCTTGTCATTAGCTTACAATTATCGGACAATGGTGGGCACCAAGATCCTTCAGGATCTCTCGTTTTATGAAACCCGGTTTTCCGGCTCCCTGGCCTGAACCTTCAGTACTACAGAACCATGAACGGGAACGAGTCCTGGAGCGAGTACACACCGGCTGTTGCAGGGTATACCGGGCAGAAAACCCCAAAATCCAATTCCGGTTCCAGGACCGGGTCGTATTTTTCACGACCCCAGACGGTGTGATAGTTGAAGATTCAATCGCATTCATTTCTGATAGAATATGCGTCTCATAACCCCGAGATCGGGACACCCGGGTCCTACCCGCAGAACGGGATGCCCGGTTTCTGTCTGAAGATCGGGATACCCAGGTCTTACCCAGAGATCGGGATGGACGGCTGATTTTCTGTCTGAAAATGAGGATACCGGGGTCCTACCTGGAAATCAGGATGCCCGGGTCCTACCCCGACGGCTGGTTCCTGTCTGAAGATCGGGATACCCGGGTCCTACCCGGAGAATGGGACATCCGGTTCCTGCCCGAAGATCGGGATACCCTTTTTCGACGGAAACTTTCGGGCTGCCTCCATAAGAGGGTCCAAGATTGCTTTCAGACTAGCCAGTAACCAATCAATATATGAGGTAATATTGACAGAAGCACGAGAAGCTGCCCCAAGGGACTCCGCTTGTGGGTAGGATTGAACAGATTATCAGCCGTAGGGGGGTGGCGACGCAACAAATATCTAACTGCAGGAGGGACATTTCGTCTTAAACCTCTCAGGTGAGAATCTCAACATCGCTGAATAGATGCACAGAGTTGAAAAGCAGATACATCCATAATGTCCGCATTACGATTTAAAGAATCAATCCAATCCAGAGCCAACTGAAGATGTTCCCGATCTAAGGGAACTGTTGGAGACTGAAACTTTTGGGCTGCCTCCATGAGAGGGTCCAAGATTGCTTTCAGACTAGCCAGTAACCAATCAATATATGAGGTAATATTGACAGAAGCACGAGAAGCTACCTCAAGGGACTCCGCTTGTGGGTGGGATTGATTTCTTAACATCCGAAATCAGCGAGAAATCCCTGTCCACAGGTACAGCCTTAGTCAGCCAAGGGGAATTATGCACCCTGCAAGTTGAATCCAGTTGAGGAAGTATCCAATCTTAACCAAAAAGGCGAGGGCGGAAGAGACCGAGCCCGTAAGTCAGGAACTCCTCTAAGGTGCTGCTGCCATCCACAACTTCTTAGATTTGGATTCTACTGGAGGAGGACGATCCAGTCTGGGAACAAGATCATACAATGCTTGAATCCGCGAAAGTAAAATCAAAGTCCGGTTGTCTCTCCAAATCACGATTTGGAGATGGTGATCTATACTGGAAATAGGGGGATCTGGATGAAAAGAATGAAAACTGTCTTCCGATGAAGGAAAATCTTCAAAATCGTGATCACCAACTCTAGTCCTAGTATGGAAACGGAACCTCGTTTGGAAACAGAAATGGCGTGGAAACGAGTAGTCCCTAACTTCGTTTCCAAAATGGGTTTGACTTTTCTGTATACTCATATCATGATCCCGAAGACCTGATGTCGATGTAGGAGTGCGACGTCGAGAAAGAGATAGGCGAAGAGGTCTCTTATGTACCACGCCTGTAGAAGAAGTTAAAGTCCGGTTCCCACCAAAGTCAATCCTATTTTTAGCCCACCATCACCAGATGGTGGGCTGTTCAAATCGCTTTTCGTCCGTGGTCCGTCGTCCGTCCGTCCGTAAACAATTCTTGTTATCGCGATTTCTCAGGAACCACTCCATGGATCTTTCTCAAATTTGGTACAGGTTCCCCTTGGGGTCTAGTTGTGCAAGATACCTTTTCTGGTCCGATTCGAAAATCCAATATGGCCACCAGGCAGCCACCTTGGATTTCCCCATGAAAATTTGTTATCGTGATTTCTCAGGAAGTACTCCATGGATCTTTCTCAAATTCGGTACACAGGTTCTCCTTGAGGTCTAGTTGTGCAAGATGCCTTTTTCGGTCCGATTCGAAAATCCAATATGGCCACAAGGCGGCCATCTTGGATTTCCCCATGAAACTTTGTTATCGCGATTTCTCGGGAACTACTGCATGGATCTTTCTCAAATTTGGTACACAGGTTCCCCTTGGGGTCTAGTTGTGCAAGACACCTTTTCTGGTCAGATTCGAATATCCGATATGGCCACCAGGCGGCCATCTTAGATTTCCCCATGAAACTTTGTTATCGTGATTTCTCAGAAAGTACTGCATGGATCTTTCTCAAATTTGGTACACAGGTTCCCCTTGTGACCCAGTTGTGCAAGATACCTTCTTTGGCTCGATTCGAAAATTCAATCTGTCCACCAGGCGGCCATCTTGGATTTCCCCATGAAACTTTGTTATTGCGATTTCTCAGGAAGTACTGCATTGATCTTTCTCAAATTTAGTACGCAGGTTCCCCTTGAGGTCTAGTTGTGCAAGATATCTTTTTCGGTCCGATTCGAAAATGTAATATGCCCACCAGTCGACCATTTTGGATTTCCCCATGAAACTTTATCGTGATTTCTCAGGAAGTACTGCATGGATCTTTCTCAAATTTGGTACACAGGTTCCCGTTGTGGTCCAGTTGTGCAAGATACCTTTTTTGGTCCGATTCGAAAATCCAATATGGCCACATTTTTCCTTGAAACATTTTTATCTTGAATTCTCAAAAAATACTTCATGGATCTTTCTGAAATTTGGAACACAGGTCCCACATGGGGACTAGTTGTGCAGGATACCTTTTTTGGTCTGATTCGAAAATCCATGTTACGCTTCAAATTAATACGGTATTCCCCCCGAGTTGTGACATTGCATCACAAGAGTAGGCGAATCAAACGGTGGGGCATATTCTATATATTGACTGTAGCGAATATCCATACCTTCACCTTCTATATCAAGGACTTCAAATGATTCCGAATTAAAAAATATTTCTTCAAATTTTAAATTAGTTTACTTTAGTCCATGCCATTGCAAGTGAACTGCCCTACCATTTCGTCTGCCGATGGGTCGGCTACACGAAGGGATGTCACTCTTGTGACACAACGTCACAACTGTAGACTACTGCGTGTTTCGATCCAAGAGAGATAATCAGGATTCAGACACTTTCAAAGTTTCAACATTACTGCACAGACCGGATCCCTTCAGTATTAAGTTTCGTACCATCTTACCATTTCCGAGCATGGTAAGAGATAACTCAAACTAGCCCAGTAAACAGAACAGAATTAGCATTCATTCCTAATTATAAACTCTGAAGTATGTTTCATAGCTCATGCAAAAGTGTCGAAGAGATTTGTCTTCGCTTCCAGTACCCAATGATGACACGTGCCAAAAAAAACAAAAAAACTACAAAATGAAGATGAAGGATCCTCTGGACATTCTTTCAGACTAACTTTGCTCATTTCACTTGTACTACATGTAAAACAACCGACATGAAGTACAGTTTCTAGAAATCTCGAAACTCCTGAAACTTAGAAAGATAATATCTTCGTGTTTTCCAGTGTCCCTTTTTCGACTTTTTCGCTCAAATTCGAAATTCTGCAAACAAAATTACAAATCGTTCGTTTGTTCTTAGTAACAATGGTCAAAAAGATCCTCTTGTCATTAGCTTACAATTATCGGACAATGGTGGGCACCAAGATCCTTCAGGATCTCTCGTTTTATGAAACCCGGTTTTCCGGCTCCCTGGCCTGAACCTTCAGTACTACAGAACGAGTCCTGGAGCGAGTACACACCGGCTGTTGCAGGGTATACCGGGCAGAAAACCCCAAAATCCAATTCCGGTTCCAGGACCGGGTCGTATTTTTCACGACCCCAGACGGTGTGATAGTTGAAGATTCAATCGCATTCATTTCTGATAGAATATGCGTCGCATAACCCAGAGATCGGGACACCCGGGTCCTACCCGCAGAACGGGATGCCCGGTTTCTGTCTGAAGATCGGGATACCCAGGTCTTACCCAGAGATCGGGATGGGATGGCTGATTTTCTGTCTGAAAATGAGGATACCGGGGTCCTACCTGGAAATCAGGATGCCCGGGTCCTACCCCGACGGCTGGTTCCTGTCTGAAGATCGGGATACCCAGGTCCTACCCGGAGAATGGGACATCTGGTTCCTGCCCGAAGATCGGGATACCCGGGTCTTATCTCGAGACTGGTATACCCGGGTCCTACCTGGAGAACGGGACGCCTGGGTCTTATCCGAAGATCGGAAAGGCATAGACATAGAAACTCTCTTCCAAGAACTCATCCTGGATTCCAGCAGATAAAACTGCGTGTAATGGCAAAATAGGGAGACAGGGGTGATAATCCACGACCCTGATGTCTAGGCCTGGGCGAAACAGATCGCCGGCTGTCCCGGGAAGCCCGCGGGATAGATAGTGGTGAACGTGACCGGTTAATCGAGACCGAGTCAAAATCTTGTAAACCTGTAGGAGTCTGTGTTTTCTCACGGTAGCATGCTCCACACGGTAGCATGCAGAAAGGAATTCTGAGGCTTAAGATGGCGGACCGCATCATTGGATTGGTGGAGCCTCGTTTTCGCTTGGATTTATCAAAATTCTGCATGGAATCTTACACGGTAAGGACTATTGGCTTATGGCAATGAAAGGTTACGTATTATGAAATAATTATGATTTAATTGAACCCATTTTGGCAATGGTCAACCATGGTTTGCATACAAGGTCAACCATGATTGAATTTCCAAAATAAATTCCATAGTCACCTGTTATTATGAAAACCATGTTCTTCAAAAGTTACTGGAATTTTTCCAAAGAACAAACTTTTATAGTAACATAATGTTACAAATTAAATGTTTTTGTCTCCTTAAAAAACCTTACAATTTGGATTTCCCTTGGAATAACAATTCGAAATAATATATTTGAATTTATCAATCTCTCAAATATTTATTAGAGTGATCAGAATATGATCACATCTATATAAGCAACCTTGTTAAACTTAGATTTTATAATCAGTCCAATCCAATAATATAGCAGGAAATCAGACATAATCGGAAAATTACCTTTTAGGAGAAAATCAGCTTCACGTTAAGTTTGATTACAGAATACTTTATTCATGAATTTGTCAGCTGAAAGACTGGGTTGGGGGACCTCATGGGAAGACTCGTCATTAACTCCTGGAGGAAATCCCCCGAATACATCAATCATACAACTGCTTGTGATATTTCCTGTTGCTATCGAAACAGTGTGATGTGACATGTTGGGAGGGAGGGGGGGGGGGGGGGGGGGTTGTTAGCTCCGAATAAATTATGACATCTTCAGAAGTTGATTTGTTTCGAAATGTCGTATTGTTTCTTGCCTATATTCCCAGAAGACTTGAGAATGTTTCCCAGCTAAGTTGATGAAATGATTAACCAATATGAGATGAGCATGCATATCATTCCAATTGCAATGTTTTAAAATATAACAAATACAATTTTGGCATCACCTGAAGTTTGAGATGATAAAAATGTGATCGGAAATAGCATGATGATTTATAACGTCTGTTGAATTATTTGCCAAAAAAACCCATGAGATTGATCTAATCAAAACCCCTCGGCTTTCCCCAAGTGATTGTGACCCATGTGTAGTGTGAATTGGGGAAGAGATAGTTCAATGTGGGATGATCAAGATATACCGGTAGTACATTCAGGCATATAGGACAGAAATAGAAAACTATATATCTGTAAAGGGGCATAACTCTGTAAAATATGGGTCGAGGGGAGCCACTTTCAATAGGCGTCTGACTTAGCACTCTGTAAAATAAGAACCGAGACGAATAAGCTGTACCAAACATGGATCTGCAGATTTAACTTGTACATTCAGCTATAGATAACAAAATTGGAGATTATTACATCCGCAAGGGGCATAACTTCATAAGCCGAGGCGAGTTATCCTTTGTTGGCTTGTAGAATACAACAAAATAAATAAGTTTCCAAAATATAGTAGCTATACCGAGCACAATTCTGCAGATATAGTTGGTTACATTCAGGCATATAGGACAGAAATAGAAATTAATATATCAGTAAAGGGACATAACTCTGTAAAGTATGGGCCGAGGGGAGCCACTTTCGATAGGCGTCTGACTTAGCACTACTGTAAAATAAGAACCGAGATGAATAAGCTGTACCGAACACGGATCTGCAGAAATAACTTGTACATTCAACTACAGATAACAAAATCGGAGATTATTACATCCGAAAGGGGCATAACTCCATAAGCCGAGGCGAGTAATCCTTTGTTGGCTTGTAGAATACAACAACATAAATAAGTTTCCAAAATATAGTAGCTATATCGAACACAGTTCTGCAGATATAGTTGGTTACATTCAGGCATATAGGACAGAAATAGAAATTAATATATTTTTAAAGGGGCAGAACTCTGTAAAATATGGGCCGAGGGAAGCCACTTTCAATAGGCGTCTGACTTAGCACTAGATAAATAAATGTTGAAAATTTGGTGGTTGTATCTCAAGCGGTTTTGCCTAAAATGCGTTAACGGATGGACGGACGGACGTACGGACATACAGACGGACGGACGGACGGACGGAAGTACATGGCAACGACAATAACCCGAGGCCAAAATGGCCGAGGGGTAAAAAAAGGATCAGGAAATTTTACACAGTCAATATACTGAAGACCATAATCAGTTTCATATAGTGGGGAAAATGTGTGTGTACTTCAGTTGCTCTAATGCTGTATTACAAATAACACCCCTCAAGTCCTCTTCCTGAAGCAAGCTGGCAGGTATGTTTTGCTTTGTCTAACATAACAAGTCCTCAGGTATAATCCTGGTTGTTATGATTTCTACAAGTGGTCATTCTAAATATTTCAGACATGCACTGAACTGATTGACACGTGTACTTGAATATTTTGTAATAAATGACAATTGTGAGAATACAAATTGGCAATTACAGATATATCCAGCAGCAATATTTATTTTCCATGGGGATTTAATGAAAGCAAGCAGGTGAAGAGAAAAACATGCCGGGACACATGATCTCCATACCCTGCCATCCCTTCCTTCAGCACGTTGACATCTAACTAATAATTACATGTAAAGGCCTACTGCTATCACCCTTGTACAAACTCAATTCTGCTATTGAAGTGAGCAAACTCATTATCCTTTAGATGGGCTATTGATCGATAGCTTCGAGATAAACTACTTTGCATGATCAGACAAACTCATAACAAGCTACATGATTAGACATTTTAACCATAAACGTAATGCATAAATAACATATTTTGATAAATTAACATTACAAAAATGTATATGAAACATGTATTCTGAAATATTTTCCACACATCCAGCAATTGTGACTAGTTTCACTTTGCCAAGTTCCTCACATACAGGACTTTGAGAGCAAATTTTTATTGACTACAATAAACAATTTAAGGATCATAATTTACACCATACAGAAAATTCTTCAAAGATTCAATCACAGGTAGTGTCATAATTCATATTTAGACATAATGAGGAGATTGGGACTTTGGGAATTTTTCAAATTCTGTTGGGACAAAACAGGTTTATGGTAATCCCTCTAATAATTGAATCCCCCTATCAAAATTCAATCACTCTCAATTTTGGGGACAAAATTAAATTGGCTGTTCTAATAAATTTGATCATCCTCCAAAATCATTGAAATAATGGAGAACTAATAGCTTATCTGAATGATTTTTAACCATTTGTTAACTTCATGTTCTAATAAATTTGATTACTGACTTTATACATGTTATAGTGCAATAACTTCTTCACTTCCTGTGATTGAATTATTAGAGGGATTAACATAGCATAATTATGGAGTGATTGTATGTTACATGTAATAAAGTGAATGAAATGTTAAATAATGGGAGAGTTACACAATACAACCAGAAGAAATACCAGAAGTGCTAGTTCTGTCAGTTGATTGGTTAACTGGGCCAACATCAACAAAGAGGAAGTGTCAATCACAGAATCTGATTGGTTCCCCATTCCATTCACTAAGGGTTCCGCTCATACGGTTTGAGCCAATGGATTAGTACATGTCTGGTACTCATCACCCATATGGCGCCATCTGGACCAATGAACATTCAACCAGCCCCCGTTCAAAAATGCGCCACATCCCTTGACCAGTATTGGGGACATATGAACACCTGTGGATGTGGCAGATTTGGCCAATTCCAGGTTTATTTCAACTCTGACTGTTTCCTGGCCAGATGACTAATGCTGAAACGTCCCTACTCAGAAGACTTGTTTACACCTCTGTATGAATTATGTTATTGTCTGGGATCCAGATAACAGTGAGAAATCTGTCACATTATAGCTAGGCCATATCATAAACCAGTATCTCCTTTACAGCTTTCGTTAGAAGTTGTTTGTGTTTGACTTAGTTCAGGACAAAGTTCTGCCAGAAACTGCTGCAACAATACCTGAGGAAAACAAAAACACATAACAGATCAAGTGACATGATCAGGATGATATACAATACACTGAGAAAATCTTTCGAACAAGAGAGTTGCATCTCCGTAGGATACAGTACATCATTAGTGTTGGAAATGGATCATAGTGTTAAAGATCATAGCTCTTGAGAGGTATCGTCACATTTCATTTAACGAAAGTCACTCGATATATCCCATAAAATCAACATTTATAGCCAAATGAGCATTTGTCGCAATTGAAAATGAACGATAAACCTACTATTTCCCTCAAAACTGTCAGAAAAAGATAAAATTTCAGCTATCTGATGGAAAAATCCAGATGAACACTTGATGTTCAGCCTTTGGATTTTCGGTTTTGTTTTATCTTTCAACATGGAGATTTGGCACTTATCACTATTTAAAAAAAATCGACATGATGAAGGACCCATTTCTGTGGATAATTTTGATCTACAATACATGTGTAAGCAAAGAAATTCAGTGTTCACCATGTTACTTTTTTCTAAGCTTGTATAATAAGTGTATATTTTTCAATGAATCCTAAAATCCCATTGAAATCAATGTTAAAATCCAATTATGTTTAGGATGACACTTTTTTGGTAAAGCACAAATACTTGTGCCTGATGGCCTAGACCTATGCCAAACTCAAATCCGTGTCCCAGCATTTGGCACCAAATTGACAGCAATCAATTCAAACACTCTAAACCGCTCAGTCACCCCATCTTCCAAATGGAGGAAGTGCGGAGATCTAGATTGCATACATATACTACCCCATTGGTATTACTTCTTAGATTTTCTCATCATATGAAAAATGATTTGTATGACAAACAACATGGTCAAAATATGTTATTTAGTAATATGCTCCTTTTACCAGCAGTACTTTAATATGAGACCTATTTAATAGGGTTTAATCATCCTCGGACCAGGTCTGTAACAAAATCTTCATAACAGACTACATTTATAGTTTTACTTGATGCCTGTTCAGGGGCTAATAGTACTTTTACTCCGTTTACTGTGTAATGTTAGCCTGATGTATCTCCGCTCATCTCTTGGACTCCTAGTTTCTAACCTGGACACTGTGAATTTGGGGAGATGTACAATTTGGACACACTTTTTACGTTTCGGCTAACATATTGCAGAAATGTATTTGTTGTTTTGGTGAAGCCGATGAATCCATAGAAAACACAATTTATTGTTGATGCACTTCAACGGACATCTTGTACTCACATAAAATAGATGCTTATTTAGTCTGACATCCTGTAAGACTTCAAACATTTTAATGGCCCCCTGTCTGGTGTTGGTGTCCCCTACCAAACTCTTCACAGCATCTACAATCAGACAAATAGGCAATCACAATGTGACATATTCATGTAACCACCTGGCAGCATAGAAGTAATCAGTAAAAACATGACAGTGCACATCTACATAATAGTTATTATTCAACAAGTATTGAACTTCTTCACCAAGTAGTCGGGGAGGGGATTTGGTTTAATGTCACACTCAAGGTTATTTCACTCATATGGTGACAGCCAGTTTGGTTGGTGGAGGAAGCTGGAGTACCCGGAGAGAACCATCACCTGTCAGTAAGTAACTGACAAACTTTCACACATGACATGCATCAACAGGGCTCGAACCCATGCCGGTTCAGTGATGTGAGACTAGCGGTCACCAATGAAGCACCTTAGACAACTCAGCCACCGAGGGCCCCAGTAGTCAGGGCATCAAATTCCAAACAAGAAAGTACATGTCCTATACAGTATATATTGATATTGACGATAAAGGGTCATAAGCGCAAATTTCAAACGTCTTCGCAAATTCATAAGGGAGATACAGACTGGACAAAGAATGTACGAGAGCATTTATTTATGTCGATGATAAAAGGGCATAACACTGGGGAAGCTGATGAACACGGGTTGAAACCTCAACAGTGCACATATGTGTCTTCCATGTAACTTTCAAAGTTGTCTATTAAATGGTTACAAAAATATGATCTGAACAAGCATATATTAACATTCAGATTAACATTATATTAACGATAATGGACCATAGCTCAAGCAAGATAAGAAGAATGTTCCATACAGGTAATAGAAGTTGTTCATCAAATGGTAACAGAAATATGGTCCAGACAAGCAGATATTGGTATGGACAACCAAGGGCCATAACTCTGGGGTAATCATCAAAATGAGTAAAAAGCATGACAATGAACACTACACTAAGCATTTACAATGGCAATTTCAATTACTCAGCAATTAATACGAAGCTGCGCATCAGAAAACCCCTCGGCTCTGGGCGCCAGTCATTCATAATGTATTCAATTTGAACCAAGACTTCAGGAACACCAAGCAGTCAAGTGACAAATATACAGATTATGAAAATTTTTGTAATTAGAAATGGTCGTTTCCATCCAATCAGAGAAACCGGTATTCATTACATAAGTCTTTTGATGCATCGATGATGTATAGCAAATTTTACATCGAGCATTTGAAAGTTATCAGAGATCATTAATGATTCCGCATAAATTAAAGATGGCCACCCATCCTTCCCACCACTCAGGAGAACTGATGTAACTTTATTCATTGCAAGTCTTCTAATACATGGATGCTGTATACCAAGTTTCATATAGAACACTGAAACGGTATCAAAGATATACATCATTAAAGATTTTGCATAAATTAAAGATGGCCACCAAGATTTCCGCAGGCCTCGAAAATTGGTTCGTTGACGTAACCGAAAAATCGGTTACGGTAAATTTGGCTTGCGTAACCTATTGTTCGGTTACGATGTTAATTCTTATGTAACCAATTGGTTTCGCAAAACGGTTACGTAATTACAACAGTGTACCGTCAACGAGTGAAAAAAGAGACTGTCCACAGCACGTGGGCAGCGACTGAACAGACAAATGAGTTAAAATACGGGAACACGTCAATCGCTTCCACCATTCATGGTTGGCTATTGTGACTGGCTGTATAATTCATTCGCCATTTCCTTGTGATTCCATTAAAATCCTGATTGAAAAGAGAAGTTGAACACGCCGCCTGCAAATTTAGAGATGGCGGAAGTGACAATGAGTGTTAACCGCAAGCTCCGCGCTCCGAGATAATTCCTCCACGAGGAGCTCCGCATGCCTCTGTTGCTAGCTCTGTGAATAGCGCCCCACAGAGCAACAACCTTGGAGCGAGGAGGCTTGCGAGTAACCCTTTAGACTCGTTCAAGTTTGATAAAGCTGTTTCCTGGCCGCTGTTGGTTTATTACATAATAGTATGCCAGCCCTGAACCCAGGATAGACAAAACAGGCTGTGCAAGCTGACAGACAGACGCCTGCCACGTGGTTGTCTACAAATTCATTACAGACAGGGCCGAGTTTGCGACTTAGTTTCGCTTTTAAAACATGTTGAAAGACACACGTCATGTGGTTAAAGTTTGCACAGTGGACAGACAGAGAAGAGGTTGGGACTTTTGTTACCAGAACATATGTCCAAGAAGCGCATTCACGTAACCGATTTTTCGTTCTGGCCATTTCGGATTTGCATAACCGACACGCGAACGATCGTTTCGTTCGCGCCAAATTTCGAGGCCTGTTTCCGCCCAATCAGAAACACCAGAACTGTCATTTATCGTAAGTCTATTGATGCATCGATGATGTATATCAAATTTTACATCGAGTACTTGAACGGTATCAGAGATAGAGATCATTAATGATTTTGCATAAATTAAAGATGGCCGCCCATCCTTCCCGCCACTCAGAGGAATTGATGTGGTTATACATTGAAGGTCTCTTGATACATCGATGCTGTATACCAAGTTTCATATAGAACATTGAAATGGTATCAGAGGTATACATCATTAAAGATTTTGCATAAATTAAAGATGGCCACCAAGGTTTCCGCCCAATCAGAGAAACCAGAACTGTCATTTGTCATAAGTCTCTCGATGCATCGATGATGTATACCAAATTTTACATCGAGCACTTGAACGGTATCAGAGAATGAGATCATTAATGATTTTGCATAAATTAAAACTGGCCGCCCATCCTTCCCCTCACTCAGAGGAACTGATGTGGTTATTCATTGCAAGTCTCTTAATACATCGATGCTGTATACCAAGTTTCGTATAGAACACTTGAATGGTATCAAAGATATATATCATTAAAGATTTTGCATAAATTAAAGATGGCCGCCAAGATTTCCACCGAATCAGGGAAACTGGTTTGGTCATTCCTTTGAAGTTTCTTGATGCATCGATGATCTATACTAAGTTTCACACTGAACAGTGAAATGGTACCTGAGATACACAAGATTAATGGTTTCGCATAAATTAAATATGGCCGCCAAAGTTTCCAACCAATCAGGTCCAGATTCAATAGGGTTCTAGGTCATGAGCATATAGATGTGCAGTGCAAGTTTGGTGTGCCTAGGGTAAGTCGTTCTAAAGATATCTTGATAACGAGAAAGCTGTGATGATTTCGCATAAATTAAGATGGCCGCCAAAGTTTCCAATCAGGCCCAGATTCAATAGAGTTCTGGGGCATGAGCATATGGATGTGTAATGCAAGTTTGGTGTGCCTAGGGTAAGTCGTTCTAAAGATATCTTGGTAACGAGAAAGGTGTGACGGACAGACGGACAGACGGACGGACGGACGGACGGACGTACATGACGACGACATTACCCTTCGGCCAAATTTTGGCCGAGGGGTAAAAAGGAAAATACAGCCCAAACATAAATTCACTACTACAGTATACATTTCACTTGTTAGTCATGGGACATAACTCTGTAGAAAAATCACCGAACGGAATAAAATAAACTTGACAGTGCAAGTCTACAAAGGTACTAGCATCTTCCATGTACATGTAAGTTTGAAGTTGTCTATCAAATAGTAACTGAGATATGGATCGGACAAGCATATATTGATCTTTAAAGGGGAAAATCATTGAAACTCCTCTCTCTGGCCTGCTTCCTAAACTGGAATTACCTGGCATAATGTAAAGGAATTTATCTTTGGTCTGCATCATATATGGAATTACCTTGCATACTGTGGAGGAACTTCTCTTTGGCCTGCATCCTAATATGGAATTACCTGGCATACTGTGGAGGAACTTCTCTTTGGCCTGTATCTTAATATGGAATTACCTGGCATACTGTGGGAGAGCTTCTCTTTGGCCTGCATCCTAATATGGAATTACCTGGCATACTGTGGAGGAACTTCTCTTTGGCCTGCATCCTAATATGGAATTACCTGGCATACTGTGGATGAACTTCTCTTTGGCCTGTATCCTAATATGGAATTACCTGGCATACTGTGGAGGAACTTCTCTTTGGCCTGCATCCTAACATGGAATTACCTGGCATACTGTGGAGGAACTTCTCTTTGGCCTGTATCTTAATATGGAATCACTTGGCATACTGTCGAGGAACTTCTCTTTGGCCTGCATCCTAATATGGAATTACCTGGCATACTGTGGAGGAACTTCTCTTTGGCCTGTATCCTAGTATGGAATTTCTCCTCATCTGTTCTTTCTGGTAGTGGTATGGCAAGCTGCCCCTCTGGCCACATTGACTCTTTGAACAGTCGGATGTAATAGATGAGCATAGACTCCGATACTATCCAGTCCACCGTCTCTCTCAGTTGTCTACAAGACAGAGGCTGTGTTCAGACATATTTACAACTGGTATCACTGCAGGAGGGAGAACCTGCAACTATATGATTCGGGGATACATTGAACACGTTTGATCTTTCCACTTGAATTCCTCTCATACTTTTCATGAGGCAGCAATTCATACATTACCAAAATTGGGTGGGTGGTGGAGTGAGTGAGTAAGGTTTAACTTTTATAAAGATTGGAGAGCAGAATGGGGCAAAAAAAAATCCTGTAAGCCATAATTTTTGAAAGGTGCATCGTTATGGATATTTTTGCTGATTTTTGCCAGGTGTTCAAAGTTTAACCTGTGATTGGGGTTACTCGGAACATACATATATTTGCTATGTCCATTCATAATTAACCCTCAATTTGAATTAGTTTTAACACATGAACATGTTTTTAAGTCATCTGCAAATTACACAACAAAAAGTTGAACCAAAAAGAATACATACAACCCTATCATTACCTGGTACTGCATATGTAATAACAGAACTGAAATGTTGCTCCAAAAGTCTTTGTACAATCAGGGTATGAAGATAGGACTGTCCCAATGGGGAAATGGTATTAAATTGTTCAAACTAAAAATAAGCCCAGAAAAACAGGTGAAATGCTTGGAGGGGATATACTGAATGGGCATTCAAGGTAGTCCCATCAGATGAAAACAAGAGCTGTGAGCTCACATATCCCTTGACAGATTTTCTCTAGACAGATGAGACAAAAAATGAAGAAAAAAAAATACTAGTACTTATTTAACAATGTGGAAATGAAGAAATAGACTCTGATCTTGAAACAATGGGTCAAGGTCAGTCATCTACAACTTGCTTCTCGATCATCGCCAGCTGCAGCTATATTTCTTCAAGATAAAACATAATAAACAGTGAATGACCTTCTAAAAAATAGGTCAAGGTCAGTCAACTTGGGTAGGCTTCAAGTTCATGCTCAGTTACCCCTTTAAATACCGGTACCATGGATTACCATGGTAAATCCATGGTACATTTTTACCATGGTTAATTTACCGTGGTTTCCGTGGTAATCAATGGTATAAATTTACCACGGTTTGCTGTACCATGGTAATTACATGGTAAACCATGGTACATTTTTGCCGTGGTTATTTTTACCATGGCTTACCATGGTAATCCATGGTTCAAATTTACCATGGTTAGCTGTACCATGGTAATTCCATGGTAAACCAAGGCACATATTTACCATGGTTAGTTTTTATAATGGTTTACCATGGTACTCATTTACGACAGCAGGTAGGTAGAGATTTGTTGTACAGCTGTGGTATATTTTCACATGTCAAATATCTGGATAACCATGATCTTTTTGAATGTGTAAAAAAAAATATAAGTTAACTATATGATGAGCTATGTTGTAACTATGGTGCAAACTGACTATCGCCGTTTGTGATCAAAGAAAGTCATATTTAATGCCTACATTTTGTTTAATTTTCCCTATGTTGTTCAATAATTACAATATTTATGCTGCAAAACTCTGTAATTTATTGCGTGGTAGTATGATGTATTCAAGTCCCATAACATTTTGGTCGCCTGTGTGAAACTTAATTATTTCCGGATTAGTTCCCAAAAGGATATATGGAAACTCCAGAGACAATGAGGGTTTCATCACACCCGCAACATGACGTAAACACAACTTAATCAAGTACCCGTTAATCCTACTCTCAGGTCAAAAGTCAGCGAGGCTTACATCTCCACCGGGGGTGAAGCAAATGTAAACATAACCCAACATGGAACAATGCCGATGGTGAACAATTAATTCACCAATCAAGTAGATTTAGCACAAATCTTCAATCTGTAATAGCCAATGGATGTAACGCTGGTACTGAACAACAAGGGTTATGTGTAACCCGGCAGCTAGCCGTTTTGGGTTTTGTCAATAACATGCAGCTTCGCATAAAGATCGAGCCCTTCAGGTTGCACATCACTGGCAATGACAATACATATTGTTATAAAAATCTGACTTCTTTGTCAGTGATGTTGAAGTTGGATTGAAAGATGAACTATATTATAAAACTTGAAATAAGGATTACCTTTTTTTCCAAAAGTAAGCTTATACATGGCATTATGAATACATGCACAATTGAAATTTGGTCTGAGATGTGGGTGTGAAATGCCTGGACAAATATGGTTCGTGCAAAAGCTTTAGGTTACATCATGATGAGGAATGGGATTCGATACCAAAATTGAAGGAAAATTCCAAACCACCAGGGGCTCGGTACTGTGGGATTCCCCCCGCCAGTTATTTAATATTGTACTTCTGAAATGAAATAATGTCATTAAACTATTAGTAATTACTATAAAGGAATATATTGTAGTTGATTTGATGTGTTTGTGTATATGCAATGTACACTGCATCTCCTACCTAATAGGTTAGTATCACATATAAGAGATACATGCAGCTTCGCAAAAAGATCGAGCCCTTCAGGATGGCACATCATTTGAGGTTGCACATCATTGGCAATGCACATCATTTAAAATAATACATTTATTAAGAAATATGATTTCTATATTTAGTGATGTTGAGCATGGATTGAAGGAGGAACTATATTATATAACTACCAATAAAGATTACATTTTTTTCAAAAGTAAGCTTACACATCCCATTGCATAGATCTGATGAATACATGTTCATGTATAGTTAGGAACAATAGGTGTGCAATTTTGAGCACGTTCTTGGTGTAACTTTGTGTGATGATGTGTGAACAAACAAAGCTAATAACAATGCAATAGTAGGAGTAAATCTATCATTTCCAGCATGCAATGGGACACTAGCACTGCGGTAAACCTTCACATTTGTATGCAAATAAAAGAATGCAATGACAACTGTGTCCAATCATACTGTAATGCTCCATAATAATGTGCACTGGTAAAGACTGAGACATCACAAATTGATTCAAACTCACTTTTAATTAATATAGTAAGTTAAATGTGTGGACACAGATATGGTTGTGCAAAAGCTTCAGGGTCAACGAGAATTTGATAGCAAAATTTAAGGAAATGGCGTCCTTCATTTAAGGCGACACAAAATTAACAAGAGCCCAAAGGGCTTCAATATACGCCTGTATATCTGGAATTACATTGGTCCAAATTTCAAGGTTGTTTAATCGCCTTGATTCCAATTGGTAGCTAGCAATCCGGAAAAAGGTCTACAATTTTGTGCTTCTGAGAATGTAACATATCACATCTAAAATTGAATGATAAACTAAAATGAGCTTAACTCTTGGAAACTAGGTGACCTTGGAGCAAGAACCGAGAGCTCACATATCCGACAATGAAATCGACAATAGTCAAACACAAGAAAATAGTACTTTTCCTGCAAATGGATTTCTTTCAGACGAGAGAATTTTTCATGGAGGAAGAAGAAAGTGATGAAGTAAACCTTTGTTCTTGAGTTGATAAACGGGTATGAAGTTCATAAAGGACCCCTCTCCACGTTAAACTAGTAAATGTATGGTTTCTATTTCACAACAGTTTAACTAAATGTAGCTGTTTCAAACATGGGAGACAACTCCACAGGACAAATGCCATATACATGTAGGGGAGAGAACTCTGAATATTCCAACCTAACACATATAGTCAGCTAAACTTGATTCAATTCTGGGGGACTGTGACCTTGACATTTGACAAATTGATGTATGTCTCCTCTTCGCCATGCGAGTAAGGTATCTGATACCATTCCATACCTTGAAACTAGAGATATCGCATGGATGAATGGACAGAACACAACATCGCATTACATGACCTCGTCTTCGACAGGCATATGAAAATGTGACTTAATGATTTCCTGATTTTGGGGTCACAGTGACCTTGACCTTTGACCTTGACCTAAACTTTGGTGCATGACACATCATCTTCCGTCAATGTATCAATGGACACAAAAAAATCACGATTTTTATGAATTTCATGATTTTGGGGGTCACCGTGACCTTGATATTTGGCCTTGACCTACATTTTGGTATGTGACACATCATGTCCCCGTAATGTATCTACTGACACAAAAATCTTTTCAAAGATTTCTTGATTCTGGAGTCACAGTGACCTTGACCTAAATTTTGGTACATGACAAACCATCTCCCCGTAATTTCTCAATGGACACAAAACATCAAGATTTTAACAATTTCACGATTTTGGGGTCACAGTGACCTTGACATTTGACCTTGACCTACATTTTAATATGTGACACATTGAGTCGTCCTCCTAATGTATCTACTGACACAAAAAAATGTTATTTTTAATAATTTTCTGATTTTTGGGTCACAATGACCTTTGACCTTCGACCTTGACCTATATTTTGATATGCAACACTTCATTTCCCCCTATTGAATCCACTCACAAAAAATTAGAAATTTATGATTTCCTGATTTTTCATTCACACTGACCTTTGACCTCTGACCTCGACCTACATTTGGCATGCAAACACATCGTTTCCCCTTAGGGCATCCACTCGCCAAAAATTAGAACTGTAGATGGAAAACTATCAATGATCAATGATTTCCTGATTTTTAGGCAACAGTGACCTTTGACCTCTGACCTCGACCTGAATTTCGGTACGCGACACATCGTCTCCACCTGATGTATCCATTCACAAAAAATTGCAACTGTGGATAGAAAACATCCAGAGATATAGACCGGACACGAACACTTCACTGATTTCCTGTTTTTCAGGCCAGTGACCTTTGACCTCTGACCGCGACCTTCATTTTTGTACGCGACACATCGTCTCTCCGTAGGGTATCCACTCACCAAAAATTGGAACTGAAAATAGAAAACTGTTACAGATATAGACCGGGCACGGGGGACGGACAGACGGACGGACAGACGGTCGGAAACCGCCATCACATAATACGTCTGCCTTTTTGGCGGGCGTATAAAAATTAACAGGGGTTCGGTACTGCGGGATTCCCCCGCCAGTTATTTTGATATTGTACTTCTGAAATAAAATAATGTCACCAAACTATTAGTAAATACTATAAAGGAATATACTGTATGTGATTTGGTATGTATCACTGTATATACAATGTACACTGCATCTCATGCCTAATAACAGGTTAGTATCACATATAGGAGATATAAAATTAGAAATTGAAATATGAGGGTATGGAGTTGGGCAATGCATTGAATGAGTGTAGCATGATGTAAGCTTCAGGAAAATGTGAGGATATGGGATCGGGCGAAGCTTAGTTTAGGTGATGGATGGTGGGGCACAGTGTCCCAAGGGTGGGGACATGCTTCCATGGGTAGCGCATGGGTTGAATAAGTGTAGGATCATGTAAGCTGTAAGAAAATATGATGGTATGAGGTCGGGCAATGCTTAGTTTAGAAGATATAGGGTGGGGCTCGGTGCCCCAGGGGTGGGGACATGCTCCCGGGGTTAGTGGATGGGTTGAATAAGTGTACAGGATGATCTGAGCTCCAACACTATATGAGAGTATGGGGTCGGGCAAAGCTTACTTTAGGAGATATGGGGTGGGACTCGGTGCCCCAGGGATGGGGACCTGCTCCCCGAGGCAGGGCTTGAAATTGCCACAAGCCCGGCAGCCCGTGGCTGGTGAATTCGGAACTTGTCTGGTTGAATTTAGTTCTTAAGCTAGCTAACCAGCCCGACTGGCTGGTTATAATTAAAGAATTTCAGCTTTGCATAATGGAATATACCAGCCCGATGGTCTGGCAAAGTTTTATGGTAAATTCATGACCTGCGAGGGTAGTGGATGAATACATGTTCATGTATAGTTAGGAACAATAGGTGTGCAATTTTGAGCACGTTCTTGGTGTAACTTTGTGTGATGATATGTGAACAAACAAAGCTAATAACAATGCAATAGTAGGAGTAAATCTATCATTTCCAGCATGCAATGGGACACTAGCACTGTGGTAAACCTTCACATTTGTATGCAAATAAAAGAATGCAATGACAACTGTGTCCAATCATACTGTAATGCTCCATAATAATGTGCACTGGTAAAGACTGAGACATCACAAACTGATTCAAACTCACTTTTAATTAATATAGAGGATATGGGATCGGGCGAAGCTTAGTTTAGGTGATGGATGGTGGGGCACAGTGTCCCGAGGGTGGGGACATGCTTCCATGAGTAGCGCATGGGTTGAATAAGTGTAGGATCATGTAAGCCGTAGGAAAATATGATGGTATGGGGTCGGGCAATGCTTAGTTTAGAAGATATAGGGTGGGGCTCGGTGCCCCAGGGGTGGGGACATGCTCCCGGGGTTAGTGGATGGGTTGAATAAGTGTACAGGATGATCTGAGCTCCCAAACTATATGAGAGTATGGGGTCGGGCAAAGCTTACTTTAGGAGATATGGAGTGGGACTCGGTGCCCCAGGGATGGGGACCTGCTCCCCGAGGCAGGGCTCGAAATTGCCACAAGCCCGGCAGCCCGTGGCTGGTGAATTCGGAACTTGTCTGGTTGAATTTAATTCTGGAGCTAGCTAACCAGCCCGACTGGCTGGTTATAATTAAAGAATTTCAGCTTTGCATAATGAAATATACCAGCCCGATGGTCTGGCAAAGTTTTATGTTAAATTCATGACCTGCGAGGGTAGTGGATGGGTTGAATAAATGTAGCATGATGTAAGCTCCTGGAGTCCAAAAGAAGTCAAAATTATTCTAAGTCCAGCCTAAACAAAAAACATTAACCCAGAAAACTTTCCGAGTCCAAAAGAAGTCAAAATTATTCTAAGTCCAGCCTAAAGATAAAAAGTTAACCGGACACTTTCCCCCTCTCTCTCTCAATACCTTGCCTACCTCGTATACGGCGAGCTAAAAATAATAATTTCATGCCAAGCTTTTACAGCCTTTTTTATTTGCATTATTCCGGTATTTCTATTTCGGAGTTTCATGCAAATTCGAAGGGGCTATAATTCTGCAGAGTTAAAAAAAACTTCTCGCCAGCAGCATGCTTCAATCTTTTCATAAATACGAATATGTATATAATGTGAAGATAATATAGGAAACGCATTAGTGATTTTCTCAAATGAACGCTAGATAGAAATGAGATAAAAGTGCGAAGTATATCGCCTGTACATAACAGATAATTCCAAATGGCCAAATCAAAATACTTGGAATTTGATCAAAATCCATATCACTGAATTGGAATTTCTCACTTTTTTCACATTTTCTTGCCTAGGTGACCTTGACCTTTGTCCAAACTTTCGACCTCCAAGTAAATAGGGTTATTCTCTGCCCCATATTCAAGGTAGGCATCAAGTTTTGACCAATTCTGAACATGAAGCAGGAGATTTTCCATTTTTTACAGGTTCTCTGGCTTGAGTGAACTTGACCTTTGACTTTTTGACCTAAACATAAAATAAATCACTTCATTGCCTCATCGGCACTACATACCCAATGTTTGGTACCAATAGATAAACTGGAACTGGGGAGTTCTCTTTTTGCAGATTTTCTAGCCTAAGTGACCTTGACATTTAACCTAGAGACCTCAAGATCAATAACAAGAAAGCTATTCCCCAATTATACCTTCAGTTAAAATTTGGAGTGAATTGAATCAATAGTTTTCAAGTTATCAAGTTAACCAGAAAACATGACGCACACACACACTGACACACATACAAACAGCGAGTCTACGTCCCCCGGTTCGGCGGGGGATAATAATCTCATAATTTTTCCCATATATTTATGAAATGCTGATTTCCAACAATACATTGGAGGTGGATAATACTCCACGCAATGGATACAATGAAGTAGCTGTCTCCCATTTAATTATGAGTGCACATGAAAGTTGGCAGTCTACAAAATTTGTCTTTCTACTATCCCCCAATTTGAACATCAGTACTGGACTGTGTCTAAGATAAATCTGAAACACATCACTGAAAGTACATCATTAAAATATTAAAGCTATTACTTAGTTACAACTGGTGTAAAAAAGTTATTAATTGAATTCAAATTAGGCCAACATATTAATGGTACCATGATTATTCCCACATATATCACAGATATAAGGAGGTGACCTCCCGAAACAATGGGTCTCTCTTGTCGAAAACTATATCAGATAAACTGAATAAATTAGACAAATGTTGAGACATATATGTTACAGTAAACTTTGGTTATTCAACAAGAAGTGCAATTTCTTGAGCAGAATGATTGGGTGATGAAATTAATGCAATGTGGAGTATTTTAAATGATAAGAAGCAATGAAGAAGAAGTCGTGATAACATTGTCTATTAAAGTTCTAATTTATCAGAATGTGACAGCAAATTTGGGGATAACTGAATGTTGACAGAGTGATAGAATCCTTACAGAATATAACATAGAGAACATGATCAGCAAGTTTACTAGCTGGGAAGATGAAGAGAATATAAAAACCCTGGCAAGTTGACACCCTGTGAGCTAATCTCTGTGCTGCATCCATTACAGTGACTGGGAGTATAGTTTCACCTGGCTACATCATGCTTGTACATGTACTCATATATTCAGATATTAATGGATTTGCATAAATCCTAAACTTAAGGAGACAATAAACTGGATAAACTTTTGAGGTGAAAGCAGAGATATCCAGGATCTAATAAATTTACAGATATCCATGATCTAACTAGATTTAACTGTTATCCTAAGAGATAACTGAGATACCCTCACCCTGCAAGACACAAGTCTCCCATTCCGAGTAATATTTCAATACAGTATAAATCAAACCCAAGGATAGGAAGGGCCATAACTCTGTGCGATTCACACATTTGTTACATTTGTTGGGGGTAAAATGATTATAATGTAAAATACTGCTTGCTGATCAGGTTATCAGCACTCATTACATGAATATTTGAAGAAATTCATTTGAAGGCCAGGTTATTTTGACCAAATATTTCAAGTCATAAATAAGAGATGCACATCTTCAAACCATATTAAACATGTATACAAAGTTTCAGAAACATCCAGTAATAACTGTGTGACTAGTTAATTACACAAGAACATGCTCTATATATTGGAATATATGCAGAAAATCAACAAAGTCCAAGTCTGAGTAATTTTGACAAAAATTAATATTTCATGTCACAAATAGGAGATGCAAATCTTCAAACATGTCTAGAAATTTTCAGAACCTTCTGATAAAAATGGTAGGAGTAGTTGATTACACTAGAAACTTGTCTCTACATGGGAATAGATCCTGAAAATGGCAGTCCTATAAAGTTCAGAACGTCATTAATATGTCAAAAATTATAATTTTGCCTTGTAAATAGGACATGCACATCTTCAAATCATAAGTAACACATACATGTATGTAAAGTTTCATTAAAATAGAAGCAAAATCTTAGAAGGAGTAGTCCGGACAAAATTGTGTCTACAGACAGACGGACGGACAGCAGACGGACAGACAGACGGACAAGCCGATTCCAGTATACCCCCCTAACTTCGTTGTGGGGGGTATAATAAACTTAACTTGTATTATTTGATATCAGTAGTGTTCACCTGTTGATGGATCTTCCAAATGTGACCTCAACAAAGACAATGAAGCTTTTTCTCAACCACTTGAAGACCCCCTTCAGCTCAAATACCTCTCTTGTAAGACCATACAGTGGTTCAGCTATAGAATCCTTGGACCGATCCTCCTTTGTGCTGTGCAAATAGAGTGAGAAGCATGAAAATGATGTAATGAGGGCAAGGAGATTGAACAACAGGACAAATACATACACAGCATACAAACTAATTCTTTTTTCCCCTCAACCATCAGCAGAATAACTGGTTTCCTCTCCTGCATATACACAATACCATGTGTAATTGAGGCCAATATAACATATACATGAATTGCAGGCAAGCACCTAAAAGGTGCGTGGACCCCTCAGCCTGTTTTGTTTTAGTCAAGTAGGATCAGGGCTGCATTTAGAGCCAATTTAGTTTCGGAAAACATATGGGCGCCCAAAACTCAAACGAAACAAAAAACGAAAGTGTTGTTGTTCAATTTGAAAGGATTTCTGAAGGAAATACTCCTAGAAAAAGCTTCTGGGAGCCTCAATATCGATCTGATTGCATAGCTGGGTATTGAATTTCATGTTAATAAACCTCTGTTTTGTGATTGATCACAGGCTCTTTGCGCCGAAATTCACTTAAAAAAATTGGACCCTCAATAATGAATTAAGAAAAGGAACTGGGAGTTTGGGATCGGAACCTGCAAAAAATCCTTGGATATACAGACTTCGGTTTCACGTGAGTGGTGTGCTGGGATTACAGCATGCAAGAAAGTGTAGCTCTATCAGTGGCAATTTATGCATTGCACAAGTGTGATAACAAGTAAACACACTGATTGACACAGGCCCACCCTTATCATTATTTTGGGGGGGGGGGGCATAAGCTCCAGGTATGCAAACTGGTTCAAAATTGCCCAGAGTCAGGCTAAAAATGGGTTCTCCTAATCACTCGTTTTAAATAATTTCCAAGGTACAGTAACATGTTTGGTGACAAAAATTGAAGCATTATGTTGTACCAGTTAATGTGTGGAAACAAAAATGGTTCATGCAAAAGTTTTAGGATAAATCATATGATGTAGAATAGAATGATTTAATAGCAAAATTAAAGAAAAATGTTGTTCTTCATTCAATGAGAATCTTGAATGGACCAGGCTTTCTTGTATCAGGGAACCTTCAAAATTCACAATGAAACATGCAACCAAGGGTTCCCGATGGGCATAGATAACAGTGCAAAAGCGAAGCCATCAATAAATAATAAAAAAATAAAAAAATCATGAAATCATCATAACCATCTGAAAATCTAATCATTTCATCAGTCAACATTGAGGAAGCTCTCACCAAAGTTTGGTCAGGCCTGACTTCATAGATCTGCAGATATTCAGTGGACAAGAACATGTTGATGGGCATAGATAACAGTGCAAAAGCTGAGCCATCAATAAATAATAAAACAAAAATTAAAAATCATGAAATCATCATAGCCATCTGAAAATCTAATCATTTCATCCATCAACATTCAGGAAGCTCTCACCAAAGTTTGGTCAGGCCCGACTTCATAGATCTGCAGATATTCAGCGGACAAGAACATGTTGACGGACGGACGGACGGACGTACATGGCAACGACAAGACCCCACAGCCCTATGGGCTGAGGGGTAATAACATAACTTGTAGATATTCACCCACAGGCACAGAGATTTAAATATCTCAAACAGTTTCAATAACAACTCCTTAATATCAATTTATTGATCAGTATAGCTATGAACAAACAATTTCCATTATGTTCAATGTGATCAATGTCATGTCTATGCCACAATGTGATGAAGTTATGATCTAGCATGATTCTTGTGGATATTTGACAATTCAGAAAACAGATATAAATTTTTGTTAATAAAGATAGACCTGTAGAAATATAGGAAATTGTACATGGTTTTTCATATATGGCCCACACTTCTCTCCCCCACACTTCTCCCCCCAACCCACCTTCCCCAAAATCAATGAAAGCTCGTTTGAAAAACGGGCGAAGAGCATTTCCCCAGATAATTTTGTAACACATAATTTGGTACTCACAGGGCTTTCGACCTCCCCAATTTTGGCACACCCCCTATTAAAGGTGGCAATTTTTTTTAGGATGGGACAGAGTGTGGGGGACATACCCCTGAAGGATGAGCAATCAGGAATCATCACTGGTAGAAGTGCCTCTGAGAAGGGATTTCTTCACCAATGGGCGAAATCCAGTGTGAGGCAACACCAACTTTATTTTGCGTTTCATGGGCCGGCCAACATTAAAAAATCGAATAAAAATAAAATTTCAAATTGCCACTTTTATATTTCCCATGAAAATTTGAACATAAATACTTTAACCCCCTTTTCTTCCTGATTGTATGAATTAGGCTTTTGTATTCTATCTGAAACAATGCCAGCAAATAAAAATGAAAAATAACAAAAAATAAATACCTTTCACTATAGTTTTTCACTGTAAGTCAGCGAATTGTTATTGTTGTAAAATGCTGCTAATACTACGTAGCCAATAACGACATTCCATGTAAATCAGGAACCTTCACTGGCTGTGTGATCTATCACTCTGTCATGGTACCCATATTTCGACAGTGATGCAGTATGTCAGAGCTAGGAAATGGAGGATGTTTCAACAGCTCAGCCGATACAGCATGGTTTTAACTTACTGTTGAAAGCTGAGGCTGTTGGACAATGCAAAATTCGCTAGATTGTTCTGGAAGACAACCACAGCCACAACAAAATGATGACAATGTTAGATTTGGAGTTGATGTTGGCAGTTAACATGTGACTTAACATCCAGTTTTTGATCTTGAGAAAATAGGTCAACATCAGTCATATTCATAGACTTCAAATCCATCATCAGTTGCATCTATGTGGTATCAATTTAGAATGCCTAGTTATATTTCATGTTATATCATAATATGAAGTATATAACCTTGAGAAAATAGGTTCAGTCAACTAGGATAGGCTTCTAGTCAGTCAGCAATTGCACAAGTATGATGAATTTGGAGAGCCCATCTTCCCTCCTTTAAAAATTATTGCTAATGCTAAGTTTGACCTCAATAAAACAGGTGAATGTCAGTCAATTTCATTAATTAGGCTTCTGATCAGACAGACAGATGACACGGAAAATTCAGTTCATTTTGGGGCATCATTAAATATCATCTCCGAAGTCTAAATATTCTGTCAAAATGCACCAGAACACACCATTTTACTTCAATTATAGAGAAGAAAAGCAACTCCGAGTAGGGATCACAATTTTTTTTTTTTTTTTTTTTTTAACCCTGGACGAACCATTGGGCATTTATTCTTACATTAGGTGTCACGATTTTACATTCTCCGACACATCCTCACGTGACAGAGAGGAAAACGGTTGTGAGAAGAATAAAAAAAGTACCCTTTTGTTGATTTGAAACTTTGTTTTGATGTTTGTAATATGGAATGCTGTAGTGTGGTATTTTAGTGTGTTAGGTCATTTCCTTGCATACAAATACTGATAAACATCATGAATAACATCATAAGATGATCCTGTAATATATTTCTATGTTGTATATATTAGTTAAGTGTCGAGGTCTGACAGGGGACCCCACTTCTTCAGGAAATCTTCTTTTTTGTTGTTCTTTTCGGCAATTAAATAAGGTGATCCTATAATATATTTCTACCTTATATATATTAGTTAAGTGTCGAGGTCTGCCAGGGGACCCCACTTCTTCAGGAAATCTTCTTTTTTGTTGTTCTTTTCGGCCTCTTAATTCTTTTATATGTTTTGTTCGGAAAATTGCCAATCTTGTTGCTGTCCAATTAGGCTTCCTGGAGCATCGGCTTGAGGTGTAAAAACTTTTTTTAATCCGTAAGACAATACACAATTTTATTCTGTATATTTCCCTATTAGTTCTAGCATCTTAAGCAGTGAACAAAGTTACAAACAGCTCCATACGTACAGTATGTATACAAGGCATAATGTGATCTTAGCCATTACACATTTATGAATAGGTAAGCCAGTGAATTATGTCAGTCAGGTTGGACGGATATTAAAATGCCGCCATTTTCAGAAATTGTAAAATGTTAAGCGATAACCTGACAGTGATCTACAAATGGTGTGATTCAGGTGTTACAATACACACTCCACAAATGTTGTAACTCGCATGGGAATATACAATTATGAAACATGCGAGTTACAACATTTGTAGGTTTCCATCAACTCTGATGTGGATTACCAAGAAAATTATACCTATATTATCTTAAAATGACAGTCCTTATCCAAACTTCGTGACATGTAGAAATATTCATTCATTTCATTTCATTTCATTTATTCACCAAGATAAATTAATTGTACAATGTATAGTTGTAAAATGCAGTTGGCGGTAATAAAACCCCAGAGGGCTTGTTCTATCCCTGTAGAAACAGTTCAATTATACATAAGAATATAAGTTAAAGCTGGTGAATGTTGATATGAATGTAAACGGTGAGAACAATATATAAATAAAAGCAAACACGTATCCTCGGACAATCAGCAAACTATGTTTGGTTAATGTATTGATATTGATCTATATGGATAATACTAGAGCAGCACACTGGGGGAATAAATATTGTTGATATGGTGCGATTTTGATGATGATTTAAACATGGAAATGGATGAAAATGTTTTTAAATCAGGGGGTAACTTGTTCCATATTCGAGGTCCTTTGACCCTCGTAGAATGAAATGATAGGTCAGATGAATAAAACGGTCTATACAGATTTGCATTGGATTGGTGTGTGACATACGAGTGAACGTCAGAGATTTTTGTGAAGAAGTTCCGAAATGATAAAGGCAAAAGTGTGGTAAAGAAAATGAACTTATGAATGAGCAGCAGAGTGAGATGGTCATTTAGTTCAGTGATCGGCAAAATATTCAATTCAACGAAAAGTGGGTCAGTGTGCTATACACTCAATATATCACCATACTTTATTCATTTATGCACAGTTCACTTAGTTCTTGCCAGATAAGCAGATTATGTATTGTTTTCATCACTGTCAGGTTATCGCTTAACATTTTACAATTTCTGAAAATGACAGCATTTTAATATCCATCCAACCTGACAGACATAATTTACTGGCCTACCTATTCATAAATGTGTATTGGCTAAGATCACATTATGCCTTGTATATATACTGTGCGTATGGAGCTGTTTGTAACTTTGTTCACTGTTGAAGAGGCTATAACTAATAGCGAAATATACAGAATGAAATTGTCATCCCCACTCGGAGTTGCTTTTCTTCTCTATTATTGGAAAATCATCAGTGGTTCCAATGGATTACTTCAATTAGATATACATGTAAAAATTTCCAAGGTGGGATGTGCCATATAGCAGGTATGTATAAGTTCCACTTCAAAAATCTTTGAAGCACTGGTTGGGAAATGAAGTGCTTACTTTGTTGACGCAAGCAGTCTACTAGTCCACTTATGTAAAGTGCATTATATAATAAGTCAACCATCACAGGTTTTATTAACTGAATGGTCAACATACAGGCCTACAATATGAGGCCTGATTTAAAGGTAAAGCAGAATATCAGTGTTACAGTATGTCCATTTGAACAAAATGGCCTGACTTCAAGCCCACTTGCATCCTTGCAATTCTCCATACTGACCATACACTGATGGCAACATATTTTCTCTGACTGCATTTTAGTTACGTGTCTAAGCAGGGGTTGATGTAGCCTAGATTTAGATATATTTAGCTGACTTTACCCTATGCCACATGATTATGTCAGCGCTAACAGCACCAATGTCCTTTCAATCCATTTTTAAACCATAATGTTAATAAAATTAGTAATTGTAAAAAAGAATGTATAACGAGATATAAATCAAGCATTATGTTGATGGGCTGTAAATCCGTATGAGAGGTGGCCCTTCAATTTCAATCCAAAAAAAAACAAAAAACAAAAACTTTGTCCTTTGAAATCCTTCGTCCATCTGACAATACTGAACTTCCTGAACAGATGAAATACCAATAAAATGTGCTATATAAGTTTACTGTCTATAGTGCCACCCAATGATGAACAATATCACAAACCTACATGATGAAGCAAACTCCTCAGATGTGGCCTGGGGAATGTAGATATTGGACTCAAGTTATGAGAATTCCATATATTTAAAAACATGGCCATTTGGCCCTACAAGGGTGTGAATCATAACACTAGGAATGTTACATCCATGTTCAGCAAAATAGAATTACTTTTCTCTGATTAAGAAGCAAATTTCCATTTTTGTGAAAACAAAATCTTATTTCGAGATGCAAAAATGTGTCTCCATGATTCGCCAACATCACCAAAATCTTGTCAGTTCTTTGCCTATCTTGCAAGATCATTATACCCAAATTTCATGGAACTCAAACACGTTGTTCAGAAGATATGATGTTACACATGTTTACCTGCATTCATGTCTATAGCGCCATCTAGTGATGACCAAATGCCACGAAAAACAAGCGGGTGAAATCTAAAGTCCTAGGGAGATGGCACATAAGAGTTCAATGGAAAAAACTTTAATCATGATAATGGTTATGGAGGTTTTGACGTTAAGTCAGAAAATGAGATTTTTCATTTAAATGGCAATTTGGTTCGCACCGAAAGGGAACTATCATGTCGGCAATCCTATATTTATGCTTGGCAATCTAGAATAGAACAGTTTTTTCCTACGAAGTAGGCTACAGATCGCAAATTGTCTGGTAATGAGTGAGTGAGTGAGTCAGTCAGTCCATCCGAATCCTTTCGTCGGCAAAATAAGAAGAACCGTTGACATTAGAACCTTGATTTTTGGCATGTACGTGCATTAGGGCATTGTTACCAGCAAGTTCTGAGCTGACCGAATTCTGATGAAAATTTGATTTATAATTATTTTTTTATTATTTTTTGATGGCTCAGCGAGTGCACTGTCATGCCCATCGGGAACCCTTTGCTGTGTGTTTCACTATATATATATAACACAATACAAAACCTGGTGGGACATGCCATCCGTAATTGTTTTGAGAGCTAGAGGTCACAGCAGTGTAGCTGGGTCACCCCCAATAGGCCTATAAACAGATCAGAACTAACAATCTGATAGGCTTGGGATTCGAGAATGCAGTTAATACTGCCATGGTGTAATAATTAAATTGTTCTTAGAGGTCAGAGCAGGGGAGACAAAAATAAACAGATCTGTCTGGGAGTTAACAAAATATCACAACAGATGGTACCGGTATTACATTAAACCATCGACAGTGCAGATTCTATGAGTTCACAGGTTGACGTCTTTATTAATTTATTACCGTTCCAGGGGACATTTGAACAGCTGCCGTTAACTTGAGACACACACTTTTGCTATATACACACGTTTTGAATAGCTGCTACATTATGGGAAACGAAATTAAACAGATATGTAATCAGTATTAAGAGGCTGTATTTAAGATGCTAAGTACAATCCTCAAATTCTACATTCATCAGATTGCCGATACCCAAAATGTGTTGTCTCATATATCTAGATAACAATGTGATGTAGAGATGCTATTTATTCGTCTTTGTACCCGTCATGCTCAGGAGAATGACATAGAATCATTATTATCTTGTGCCGAGAAGGTGTTGGTCTTGAGTTGAATTACCGTAAACTACATAAATGCTACCTTTCTACTATAGGACTATATATAAGAATTTGTTGCATTATTGGGAAAATAATGCGATTCAAAAAGTTGTTTTGGTCCTGGACAAGGGCACTGAAAACCATTAAAGAGATGTAAATGTATTTTCACACGTAAAGCCTGAAATCTACTGAACTTTCCTTTAGTTAAAAAATTGTACAATTAAATCGGCGATCGTTATTTATTTTGGAATGAAGGCGCATTAGGAGACTGTTACCAACAAGTTCTGAGCTGACCTACTTTTGATGAAAATTTCTGGAGATTTTTGATGAAAATCACTGGTGATTCTGACTTGGGCAGTGCCCATCTTAATATAGGCAGAATTTCAACTGGGGGTGGGGATTTCCAAGAGTTCAGTTCACGTCGGAGTCCTAATGCCTACCCTACTTCGTAGGTCCTGTGACGTTAGTCACACTGCTCATGTAAATATTTCTCCAAGCGAATTGGTGAATTTTCATTTCACGCAAAACTTTTTTTTTGAGACGCAAAAAACTTGCCTTTATAATTATGCCAGCTAAACCAAAACCTTTTCAGCACATTGACTATCCTTCAAGACCATTGTAATAAAATTTCAAAGAAATCAGACAAGCTGTTCAGACAAAATCGCCAGAGAAAGGTTTACCTATGCTCTGACTACAACACCACCTACTGGTGAGCAGCGGGTATCGAAACACAATCAGACAAATTTCCCAGGCCTAAGGAGATAGCACACCAAGTTCGACCCGAAAATATTTAACGGTTTCAGAGATATTCATGTTTAAAGTCGCGGCGGTGGAGGCGGTGGATCCGGCGGAGCCCTTTCTCATGAAAACATAAGAGCATCCACTTTGTGGAAATGCTCTAACTACCAAACCAACCGATGTACATTTGTCTGGGACAGCCCTGAACTCACCTATCATCTCCTGCAAACATGAGGTCACCATAGCCATCAGCCTCTGTCTGACTAGATGTAGGATTGCTGCAACAAAAATACAGCAGAGTTCATATCAGCTACTTTTGAAGAAATACAACAAATACATTTGATGTCCATGGAACTGTTGAACACAAACACAGATAAGTTAGATTGCCAATAGCTTTTAAATGAGGTTATTCTGTACACAATAATTAGATGCATGACCATCTATACAGACAATCTCCTTTTCTACTCCAAGTTATACTATTTGGAATGAATTAATACACTGTATGTTG
Source organism: Hanleya hanleyi (assembly GCA_036873755.1). Lineage (NCBI taxonomy): Eukaryota > Metazoa > Mollusca > Polyplacophora > Lepidopleurida > Hanleyidae > Hanleya > Hanleya hanleyi. The sequence continues at coordinate 108,078 of JAVTVY010050459.1, forward strand.
AGAACTCACCTTTTGAACAGGTTAGCCAGGAAGAACTTGCTCTTTTTACCTGGTACAGCCTGTTTCAGGTATTCTGGGGTGGGAGTTAGGAATGCATATAGAGCTTCGCTCTGTACCATCCGGTCATCTTTCAAAACAGCCTGTAATAAAATGAACAAGCGTTCTGAGAACCCCAACATCTCGCCTTGCGGGGTCATCCGCCGAAGGTGCAGCAGTATTGAAAGCATACATGTAGAGCAAACAATAAGGTCTGGAATAGGTGATGTGGTACAGACAATAATGTCTGGAATAGATTATCTGGTACAAACAATAACATCAGTCCCATGTGGGATTACTGGCATATAAGTTAATCCCATGTAGGATGGATAGGTCAGTGCCGTCGGATTACTGGTGCATAGGGCAGTCCAGTGTGAGATTACTGCTGGATAGGTCAATCCCATGTGAGATTATTGCTGGATAGGCCAGTCCTGTGTAGGATTACTGCTGGGTGGACCTGTCCCGTGTGTTATTACTGATGGAGAGACCAGTCCCCTGTGGGATTACTGCTGGATGGTCCAGTCCCAAGTGGGATTACTGCCGGATAGGCCAGTCCTGTCTGGGATTACTGCTGGATAGATGAGTCTCGTATGGGATTAATGCTGGATAGGACAGTCCCGTGTGGGATTACTGCTGCATCTGGGCAGTCCATTGTGGGATTACTGCTGCATACGGCAATCCTGTGTGGGATTATGGCTGGGGAGGCCAGTCCCATGTGGGATTACTGCTGGATAGGCTAAACCTGTGTGGGATTACAGCAGGATAGGTCAGTGCCATGTAGAATTATGGCTGGATAGGTCAGTGCCATGTGGGATTACTGCTGCATATTGCAGTCCAGTGTCATATTACTTCTGGATAGGTCAGTCCCATGTGAGATTACTGCTGCATACATGTAGGCCAGTCCCGTGTGAAATTACTGCTGGATAGGCCAGTCCCATGTGGGATTACTGCTGGATAGGCCAGTCCGGTCTGGGATTACTGCTGGATAGGTCAGTCCCGTGTGGCATTACTGCTGGATAGGCCAGTGCCATTTTGGATTACTGCTGGATAGGTCAGTCCTGTGTGAGATCACTGCTGGATAGGCCAGTCCCAAATGGGATTACTGCTGGATAGACCAGTTTGGTCTGGGATTACTGCTGGATAGTTGAGTTCTGTATGGGATTACTGCTGGATAGGTCAGTCTCGTGTGGCTTTACTGCTGGATAGGCCAATGCCATTTGGGAATACAGTCCCGTGTGGGATTACTGCAGGACAGCTGTGACCTAGGAAAACATGAAACATGTCCACCAAGTTTTATAATCATCCCACGAAAAGTTCAACAAACTTTCCATGTACAGATCTACATGTAAATTTTTGCCCAACAAAAACCTTATCAATGGAAAGGTACAAAATCTAAACTGCAATAATTAGGACAAAAATTCATATTTAATGTCATATTTCTTAAATAGCACATGCACATCGTCGAATCACATTGAACTTGGGTAGCAAGTGTCAAACTCATCCAATGAAAGCTGACAGCTTCAGAAAACTTTCCATGTACAGGTGTACATGTATATACGTGTACAGGTGTACATGTATATACATGTACATTATTATTGGCAGATTACTTAGACAAAACCCTCAAAATTAATATTTCATCTCCTAAATAGCACAGGTACATCTTCTAATCATAAGAAACATGCGTACCAAGTTTCATAATCATTCAATGACAGCTGACAACTGCAGCAAACTGTGGTGTACATGTGCACTTCAGCTAAACGCAAAACTCCATCATTTGCCATAATTTGGAGAAAAATTAATATTTCATCTCAAAAATAGCACAAGTACATCCTCCAATCATAAGAAACATGTGTACCAAGTTTCGTAATCATCCAATGCGAGCTGACAACTGCAGCAAACTTACCATGTACATGTACATGTATACATGTAGAGGCCTACATGTACAATTTACCTAAACAGAAAACTCATTCATTTGCCATAATTTGGAGAAAAATTAATATTTCATCTCAAAAATAGCACAGGTACATCCTCTAATCATAAGAAACATGTGTACCAAGTTTCATAATCATCCAATGACAGCTGACAACTGCAACAAACTTTCTAAGTACAGATGTACATGTGCACATGTGCATGTGTAAATGCAAAACTCTATCATAGGGATTTTAACATTGAAGCACCCCAGAGGTAGTACCCCCAGGTGGCATACCCCCCCCCCCCCCCCCACTATATTTTTTTTATTTTTTTAATATTTTTTCTAATTTTCCTAGATTTTTTTTTAATTTGCTAAACCAAAAACCTTATCATTTCCAGGCAGGGGACACCGACACTGACGACGACATCCTCTTTCCCCCCTCACAATATCTCCCCTTTACTTCGTAAGGCAAGATAAAAATCACAAAAAAGTGAACACCTTATCCATGAATATAGAAATGAAACTCAAATAGACATTCACACTCTAAGCAGTAGCTAGGGCTGCTGTCACTTGTCTCATTGTGTTTGATGCTCTGTGGACTCAAGTAGGCATACAGAAGCATAGAGAACTGACTTAAAATGATTATGATAGTCACACAATGTGAATTAAGTTAAAGAGAGATTGTCATATAGTGTGCATTAACTAACAAGATACTAGTCATAAAATGCGGATGAAGTTTTTAATAAAGAGAGTTAACTAACAAACAGATAGTCAAAACTGTAGCAATTTACTCATAAGGTAGTTCTGTAATGTGGATCACATCGGGAAATAGTCATGTAATGTGGATCAACATAAGAGATTGTCCTGTGATGTAGATGAAAATTAGAGATAGTCATGAAATGTGGCTCAACATAAGAGATCTTCCTGTAATGTGGATCAAAATTAGTGATAGTCCTGTAATGTGGCTCAACATAAGAGATCATCCTGTAATGTGGATGGAATTTAGTGATAGTCCTGTAATGTGGCTCAACATAAGAGATCATCCTGTAATGTGGATCAAAATTAGAGTAGGCCAGTAATGTGGATCAAAAAAGATATTGTCCTGTAATGTGGATCAACATTAAATAGAGTCCTGTAAAGTGGATCGACATAAAGAGATAGTCATGTAATCCTATTAAGTGGATTAACTTACAAACAGATATAGTCCTGTAATGTGTATTAAAGATAGTCCCGAATGTCAGTCCTGCAATGTGGATGAACTTGCAAAGATGTAGTACCAGGGCTTCGTGTTTAGAATTAAGTACACGAGCTAACAATAGCCCACGTGAAATTATTTAGGAGAGGGTATTTGAAAGTCAGGCGAGTGGTTGCAATATAATACAATATAAAGTAGGACAGTTTACGTGAGCTAAAAATCACTCTCGTGACATGAATTTACGAGAGTGTTTGCATGCAGGTGAGCTATCACTCATGCTAAACACGAATAGATAGTACTGTTATGTGGATCTTGTAATGTGGATCAACTGAATAGCGGTTATGGATTATACATAACTTACAAACAGATAGACTGGTAATATGGGTTAACAAGATAGTCATGAAATGTGGATAATTTAACTCTCCTGTATTATGTGGGTAAACTTACAACAAGGTAGTCCTGTAATGTGAATTTAGCCTTCTCCAAGAATGCAGAGTCCACAGACCTGAACCATGTCAAACTGGGTAACTCTTTCTTCCTTAACCAGGATCCAATCTGAAATTAGGAAAAAATAGGATGACCGACCGGACGTACATGCTGACAACAAGAGCCCGCAGCCTGATAGGCTGAGAGGTAAAAGTCACTGAGTTTCAGCTCTCAATTTTTTTTTTGTTCTGGTGATAGGAGCAAAAAACCACCAGGGGAGAGACTCTTGACCCCTGCCCCATCTTCATTTTATCCAGCCAATTTCTACGTTCCCACTTCGAACCTGCCTTGATTTATCTGACCCCTTCTGCGTTCAAAATCCGAGGTGTAAATTTCACCAGCTAACGACAGAAGAACCAATCAGAACGTACACATCGATTGCGAGTGAAGTCACATAGAGTGACATCATCCTCTATTAGCGGCATCCTTCCTCCTACAGGGTTCGTACACCTTAGGATGTCTGAAATTCCATGACTTTCTCATGACTTTCCATGACCAACTTCAGAAAATTCCATGACCTTTTCCGGCACACTTTCCCAGAAATGTCAAGATTTTTTACACTGAAATTCTTCATTGGTGGTGGATATCCTGCAAAGTCAATGCCATTATTTGGCTGCATGGCCTAATTTTAATATGCAAATGCCATACATAATTGAATCAGAAATGTCCCACAATAACGAACTGTGATGAAACTCGCAACTTTAAAAATTGGCTACTTTCGAATTATTTGTCGTGCTAATTCCAGAAAAACGCTTGTGTTCGAATTATATGTGACGCTGATTTTCACGGAAGATCCAAAATGGTGGACCGCTTCACCCTGATCGTTGTGATCTATTGATAACCGTGTATTATGTTTGATATCTCTATCATAGTTCATTTACAAGACTCTGGGCCATCCTTAAAAATATGTCAGTTGGGCGTAACCCGCCCTCCCCATCGAAAAGCTACCGACCCAAAAGTTTTTATCAGCCATCTGTCGCCATAAATGTTTTTCTTTTTCTTCAACTTCAAGCAGTCCCTGTGTAGTTGTTAATAATATTGCAAGTTGCAAGTTTCAAGAATGAAATACAAAGAAAATATGGTCTACGAAACGAAAGAAAAATCTGCCCTCACGTTGTTGTTGTTGAAAAGCGATATGCGTGTTTAAAATTTTGTGCCTTACTTCCCTATTTTGAAAGTGAACTCTTCCAATTCGATTCATCGGGAAGCCTTGTGGGATTACAACACAGTGTCAGTGAAAGTTTCCATTACCACAATAGGGATGATAGCTCGACAGTATTGCGACACGTGCCTGCAGTCAGTCGACCATATTTCCCAGCTAAATCTGTACCGTGATGCCGACGTTTGGATCATTATCCATCAAACACGAAGTAAAAAGTGAAATGTCCAGCGATGTCAAGGATTGAAAATACATACAAACTAAACGTCTAAATTTCACATGTACAAGCCAAGTCCTGCAATGATGATCGGGTTGTATAGTGCATTGACTTGTCTACAACGTCACTCATGAGATGTCAATGTGACTGACCCAGCGATGAGATCAGGGTGCATATTTTATGTTCGTCCGCTCCATGAAGTTGATTCCTCCTTGATTATAAACTGGATTAACATGTTGTTGGAAACACTGACGTCTGTCATTTTATTACATGGAAACGTCGTTCTGGATTGGCGAGTGAATAAAACACCAGCATCAATGTGTGTTGACCTCTCCCCATAGCACAAATGAAATACTCAACTGCTCCCTTGCTGCAGTCGAAATGTATGAGACACATCATACAGATCTAAAGAAATGAAATAATGGCTCCCTCGACATAGGAGTTGTGCACAAACTAACTATTATTCTGAAGCCCTGACAGGGACAAGCAGAGGCAAACATTTATATCTTTGTTCTTCCATATCATCTGATTATTAAAGAAAATGAGACATCGAAAATATCATTCAAATTGCCATTAAATTATTTTCTATTGATCAAGTAGGTGCCTCAAAATGGCCAGTTGACGGGCATTTTCGCCTCCAACCTCCTGCTAATGAGAACCCGGTTAGTGACTTCTGATCATAGTTCTATGATATGGAGAATTCGCAAAAACTGAACTTTTGTATTTTATTTCTGTGTTACCGCGTATCGTTAGTCATGATTTAGTGGTACAGAAATTATTCTGAGTAACAAATTATTCTTAGTAACATATTCACTTTACTTTCAGCAGCACGAACTTCACGACGAAAACGGGAGTGTTCGAATTTATTGTTTCACTGGTATATTGAAAATGCTCCCGTTTTCATTTTATTAGGATGGAAAAAATCACGACAGTGGGAAAATTGGCCGTTTTCGATTTAAATTATTAGGGAAATTACCGTAACTATAGAAGGCATCTTGTCTGACAAGACTTGACTTCGAGATACTTTGACGGCGGTTTTAGCGAAAACTTCGTTCACAGAATAAACTCGGAGCAAAAAGCAGGTTTTGTTGATATTTCCACTCGTTTTATTTTTCCATAACTTTTCCATGACTTTTGCCTCAAAATCTCTATTTTCCAGGTTTTCCAGGCCTGGATTTTTTATTTTCAAATTCCATGACTTTCCAGGTTTTTCAGGACCCGTACGAACCCTGCTCCTAATATGGTGCCCACTAATTAGGTCAGCCAATCAATAACGCTCTTGTGCGACCCATTTCGAATTTCAAATGTTTTCGAGGTCAGTGTCATCTCGTGTCTATTTATAAGTTATTTGAACATTGAAGGGGTCCAGATATATCAAGGGAAGTTCAAAGTGGGAACGTAGGAATTGGCTGGATAAAATGAAGATGCCCGTCCCGACTCCAAGTGAAGTAGTTAAAATGCGGCCGTAATGTCATAAGACTATTAAATATTCATGAGCTGAGCACTTTGAAGAATAAATTCAGCTGAAATCATTAAGATCCTACATAGCGACATATATATGATTGGGGAGCATTGAAGGATATTAATTTATTAAGACTGTTCTGCAGATACAACAGCTACATTCAAGCTTAGATTATTACACCCAAAAAGGGGCATATCTCTATAAAATAAGGGCTGAGACGAACAAATTTTTGTAGGCGTCTGGAATACAAGTAGATAAATAAGTTTCAAAAATTTGCTAGCTGTACCGAACATAGTTCTTCAGATATAACTGTTTACATTCAAGTATATTCAAGATTATTACACCCAAAAAGGGGCATAGCTCCATGAAATAAAAATAAATTTGTGTACGCTTCTAGAATACAACTAGATAAATAAGTTTCCAAAATTTAATAGCTGTACCGAACACGGATCTGCAAATACAACTTGTACCTTCAACTATATCACAAAATCAGGGGAGTATTACATCCGAAAAAAGACAGAACTCCATAAAATATGGGCCAAGATGACTACTTTTTTTTGTAGACATCCAGAATACAACTAGATAAAAAATTTCCTCTTAATTTGGTAGCTGCTCCAAACACAGTTAATTAGATATAACTGGTTAGATTCAAGCATGTTTAATGCACCTGAAAATAGGCATAACACCATAAAATAAGGGCTGAGGCAGCTAATTTTATGTTGGCTTCTAGAATACAACTATGCAAGCTGTATCAAACACAGTTCTGCATATACAGTTGGTTACCTTCAAGCATATATATATCACAATATAACAAGAGCCCAAGGGGCTTCAATATACGCCCGTATATCTGGAATTACATTGGTCCAAATTTCAAGGTTGTTTAAAGTGAACGTAAAGGTTGTGACAACACACGCACTGTGTGGAAGAACTATATTAAAAATATCATTTGGCAGCAACAAATATTTTTTGTGATTTTTTCCCTTCCAAAAAAAAAATCCAAACACGGGAATTATTGACTGATGCAATGAGCGACTGGAGTCGGCCATATCAGTTTATTGATTAGCCTTGCGCCAATGAAAACGCTTGTACGGAGCACGTGATATTTTCCTGTGACGTAGTATCACTTTGTTTTGGCATCGCTGTAGCACGAATTGTAATTGCGGTGGTGGAGAGCTCGGCTGTTTCAAGCGCGTTTTGATTGTGTTGCGTGTCTCCAGCAAGTGTTTACTGACCTGAAACGTTCGATGAACTACTCACTACTTTCGTCGACATCGGAGCGTTTTGGTTCAAACTGGTAACCTGTAAACCTTCATTTGTCTCTTCGTCAGAACTTGAAGTCAGGCTAGCCTCCTCGTATGTCGCTATGTTTACATGCTTTCTGCGCTTTCTAACTCCACGAAGTAAAGAGCTCCGAGGTGATACAACGTCACTGCTCTGAGTGAGATAGCCAGCATGGTGGCAGCCGGGGAACAATAATACAACGGAGATAATTTCGTTCGTACTCGGTGCAAAAAAATCCCCAAAAATATTTGTTGCTGCTATTTCAGTATTTCAATGTAGCTCTTTCCCACAGAGTGCATGTTGCCTCAGCCTTTACGTTCACTTTAATAGCCTGGATTCCAATTGGTAGCTAGCAATCCAGAGAAAGGTCTGCAATTTTGTGCTTCTGAGAATGTAACATATATCACATCTAAAATTGAATGATAAACTAAAATGAGCTTAACTCTTGGAAACTAGTTGACCTTGGAGCAAGAACCATGAGCTCACATATCCAACACTGAAATCGACAATAGTCAAACACAAGAAAATAGTAGTTTTCCTGCAAATGGATTTCTTTCAGATGCGAGAATTTTTCATGAAGGAAGAAGAAACTGATGAAGTAAACTATTGTTCTTGAGTTGATAAACAGGTATGAAGTTCATAAAGGACCCCTCTCCCCGTTAAATTAGTAAACGTATGTTTTTTATTTCACAATAGTTTAACTAAATGTAGCTGTTTCAAACACGGGAGACAACTCCACAGGACAAATGCTGTATACATGTAGGGGAGAGAACCAACCTTATTCCAACCTAACACAAATAGTCAGCTAAACTTGCTTCAGTTTTGGGGGACTGTGACCTTGACCTTTGACAAATTGATGTATGGCTCCTCAGACCCCTCTTCGCCATGCGAGTAAGGTATTTGATACCATTCCATACCTTGAAACTAGAGATATCGCATGGACAACAAATGTTAATGGATGAATGGACAGAAATAAACATCGCATTACATGACCTCGTCTTCGACAGGCATACGGAAATGTGACTTAATGATTTCCTGATTTTGGGGTCACAGTGACCTTGACCTCTGACCTAGACTTTGATACACGACACATCGTCTTCCGTCAATGTATCAATGGACACAAAAAATCATGATTTTTATGAATTTCATGATTTTGGGGGTCACAGTGACCCAGACGTTCGGCCTTGACCTACATTTTGGTACATAACACATCATGTACTGACACAAAAAAAAGTAATTTTCAAAGATTTCTTGATTCTGGGGTCACAGTGACCTTGACTATTGACCTTGACCTAAATTTTGGTACATGACAAACCATCTCCCCATAATTTCTCAATGGACACAAAAAATCATGATTTTTAACAATTTCACGATTTTGGGGTCACAGTGACCTTGACCTTTGACCTTGACCTACATTTTGGGATGTGACACATCGTGTCCCCCTAATGTATCTACTGACACAAAAAAATGTTATTTTTAATAATTCCCTGATTTTTGGGTCACAGTGACCTTTGACCTTGACCTATATTTTGATATGCGACACTTCATTTCCCCCCACTGAATCCACTCACAAAAAATTACAAATTTTTAATGATTTCCTGATTTTTCGGTCACTCTGACCTCGATCTACATTTGGTATGCAACACATCATTCCCCCCTAGGGCATTCACTCACCAAAAATTAGAACTGTAGATGGAAAACTGTCAATGATTAATGATTTCCTGATTTTAGGCAACAGTGACCTTTGACCTCTGACCTCGACCTCAATTTTGGTACGCGACACATCGTCTCCACGTAGCGCATCCACTCACAAAAAATTGCAACTGTCGATAGAAAACGTTCACAGATATAGACCGGACACGAACACTTCAGTGATTTCCTGTTTTTTAGGTCAGTGACCATTGACCTCTGACCTTGACCTTCATTTTGGTACGCGACACATCGTCTCCCCATAGGGTATCCACTCACCAAAAATTAGAACTGTAGATAGACATGAAGCTGCGCTATCGAAACCCCTCGGCTCTGATCCCCAGCTATTATAATGTAAGGGTGTCTCTACCAATTGATTGGCTTGTGGGAAGAAATATTTACCCCTGGTATTCTAAGTGTACTTTCTTTGAAAAAAAGAAAAAGTTTTCCTCCCCTTAAATTAATTTGTTTCTGGAATAAATTGAAAGAGCTGTATCGATGTCTCACCAAAACCACAGTACACATGGCTAGATAAATACAGTACATGTATACTAAATGGCACATGTATGTCATTTCAAAACAGATTTGCAAGCATTCTTCGCATTGTCTAAGAGAATAAATCAATAAATCAGTCATCCAATCAATAAATAAATGTGATAGTATACTACCATGATACAGAAATAATATGCAAACTTAACATAGGAATTAGTGGATTTTGTTAGACAAGGGGCATAACTCTGCAAAATACTTTCTGACACGACTCATTTTCGATAGGCATCTAGTGTCATTTTCAAAACAGATTTGCAGGCATTCTTCGCATTGTGTAAGAGAATAAATCAATAAATCAGTCATCCAATCAATAAATAAATGTGATAGTATACAAACATGATATAGAAATTATATGCAAACTTAACATAGGAATTAGTGGATTTTATTAGACAAGGGGCATAACTCTGCAAAATACTTTCTGACACGACTCATTTTCGATAGGCATCTAGTTCAGGTCAAGAGAAACAACTGTATCACGTTAGGATGTTGTATATGGAACGGTTCTGAAATTATCACAATAACAAATCATAAATGGATTTTTATTTGTAAAAAGGGGCATAACTCTGCAAAATATTGTCCGAGATGACTCATTTTCGATACGCTTCTGATTTACGTGAAGATAAATAGATGTAACAAGTTTGGTTGCCATGCATGAAACGGTTCTGTAGATATCGCGGTAACGGACGGACGGACGGACGGACGGACAGACAGACGGACGGAAACCGCCATCACATAATACGTCCGCCTTTTGCCGGGCGTATAAAAATTAATACACATGTAATGGGCCATTTTTGATAGGCGTCAGACTTATAACTAGGTAAATACATTTCACTGTATCTCGAGTGATTTTGCCTAAAATGCGGTAACGGACGAATGGATGGACGGACAGACGTACATGAAGAAGACAATACCCCGAGGTCAAATTGGCTGAGGGGTAAAACCAGTTAAGCAATCGAAGAATGTTTTTCATAAAGCACTTGCTACAAATTAGCGAAATCTAAATTGTCATGGGAGCTGGGTATTTATTTCAGTGTAGATTCGAACTAACAAACCTGAATTAGTTTCAAATGAAGACTGTGGAAGTCACTGAGACTTCGTGATACAACCCATCCCTGGCTACCAGGACGCGAGTTCTGTGATGGGCTGACGGCACCATTAGGTAAATGTACCACAATGACAAAGTAAGGAACCGCCTTGTCCCCTTCAGAGACGGCCTGCAATAAAAGTAGAAGAGAATTACTATACAGAATTTATATTATATGTGCAATGCAGAGTCTGGAGTGGACTGGCATTTCATCCGTCACCAGTCAGATTGCAATATCTACAGTAGATGCTTTCATGAATTTAGTTAACATAGAAAGTGGAATTTTTCACATAGAAACAATGGGGTGGTGAAGAGGTATTTGCAGTTTAGTGCTGGATCATCCTACATAGAGTGGTTCTGAAATTTAAAACTTTCATTTTCAGCCTCACAACCTTTTAACAAGTCATTTTGTTGGAGGAGAATGAACATGTATGGTAATTCCTCTAATAAATCGATTAGCCTATCGGAAATCGATCACCCACTTTTTTGGAGGAAAATACGATCAGAAGTTTCAATAATTCAATCACCCCCAATTTTCAGTCAATTCAATTTGTAAAAAATATTTCATCGCCTGCTCAATCAGGTGTATCAAATATCTTTTCTAAATCTGTGACAGTGTTGCAGTCTAGGCAGATCAAGCAATCGGTGATAGATGTAGTAAGACCATATGCAGGTCGATACATATCATGGAATTATCATATTAACAGTTTATTTGAAGTCTGGAACTCTAACTTCGAATCTGGGAAAGGAATTATTAGTTTCTCAGCTGATTGATCTGGCGAGATGACGACATTGGCAAAATTTCACTTCCGGGAAGGGAAAATACTCCGTTATTGACTAGAGTGAGTAGTCTCACTTTCAAGCAAGTGAGCAGTGACAGTTTGAACTGATGGGTAGATCATGTCTGACAACAGGGTATTTAATTCAGCTGATGCTGTAGTTTTACAAAAACTGCAATTAGCTTGTATTGAATCACACCCTACTTAGGTATAAGTTGAAACAAATCACTTGTACCATCCCAGACACAGTTTTCACAAATGGCAGTATTGGCAACTGGGCACTTGATGATTCAAACTTCATCGTTCAGTTCTCCGACTTCTGCGTGAATGAGGAGATCAAACATAGAATCTTATGTTTTAATCGCCTAATTACACATGAATATGGTCAATCATGATAACATTTGGATTTTTCAATGGGAAATCGCTGACACATATGAACTCAAAAATTTCTGAAAATCTCTTTCTGAACCACATAGATTTTGTTATTTATATTGGGTAGTACTTGTGAATGCCAGATTTATGCTGGTCAAATTAGGTCCAAATTCCTGACAATACACAGTACAAGTTAATTATTTAACCATGGAGCTGTGCTGATATCACTGACAGGGGCAATGAGGCAGCCATTAATTCTCTTTAAAAGGGAATATCCTTGATAACTGGACTATTTTTGACCTGAAGTTACCAAAGTTATCATAAATGTAAGCATAATGATCATTCCCTGGAATAGTAGGATAATTTGATCCATATTTATCTTATTTACACCTGTTATCAATAATTAACAAAATCCACACCATGTTAGGAAAGAGAGTAGGTTACAAAACCACTCTCTCAACGCACCTGCATGTGCTATCGGCATAGCTTCATTGTTACAGGGTTAACTTGAAGGTTGGGCATGAAAGGATTGTAATTGAAATCTAGGTGTCAAACTTCGTTTTTTCTCTAGCTCTTATTGGAACAGGAATGCCCACTTTGCATATCTGTCATATTAAATCAGCCAGATTTAAGGTGACAAAGGTCTGAAGTATTACCTCAGCATTATGTATAGAGGCTCTCCACATGCCCACGTTCTCACACCAGACATCAGTCCTTTCAATGTGGAATTCTAACTGTCGACGCTCTAACTTCAGATTCTCTAGCTCCTTCTCCATGTCATCCTGTAACTTTCGTATCTGAGTAAATAAATATACCGGTACCATGATTCAGGATTTGAACAGACTGTTAGTGTAACAATTTGTGTATGGCATTAGGTGGCTAGGTGATTGGTGGCCGTTTCTTTATAAATATGTTGTATAGTGAAGACATCAATTTTGTGATGAAATTGATGCCTCCAATAATTTGATCACAATGGTAGATTATCCAACCAAAACTAATGGAATAATGAAATACATTGTAACATTAAGTTGAATTTCTAGGGTATTGGTTTCAGAAATTTATATGTTAAAATAAAGGGGTTTCCTTACCGGAGTGACCCAATATATCTCACAAAACCAGCATCACTAGACCATTGAGCATTGTATTGAAGAAGAATGAACTTTGTTTATCCTTCAAAACTGCCAACAGCAGCTAAAATTTCAGCTATCTGGCAGAAAAAAACTCTCAACTTTACATTTGATTTTCAGTAGAACTTTTCAGGTTTTACCATCAACTTTTTGTGTGTGAAAGGTATCAAAAACCTTAGCCTGTAGATCATGCATCTTGTTGAAGATCATCTTCACAAGCCAATGCAACTATGTTGCATATGTTTGTACACAACATTGGCAGAAGTTCCCAATTTCAATTTCAAGCATGGCTCACCACATGGTTGGACTGGATGCAGCTAATACCCGGCACAGTCAATCAGGATATGCAACAGACAGGTTCCACCCAGTATCACAGTATCATGGTGCCAAACTCCAATTCCCACTAATTATATCTGCCAAGACATAGGATGTTTAACTAAATTGAAAGAATTACGCACGCACCTTGTCATCAGGTTTTTGTGAGGACTTGAGGGCCTGTAGAGCATGCATTTTGTTGGAAATTTTCTCACTCAGTTGTTCTAACATTTGTTGGGCATGGAATGTCTGCGACACAATGGCCGCTGCATCATCACTCAAGTCATCTGCATACTGTGACTTTGTCTCCGAGTTCAATTCATCTGAAAATAAACATGATTTAGAAAGTCAAAAGGACAGATTTCCATGTAATCTTGCGATGAAGAACCAACTGTACAGTTTGGTCCACTATTATTTATCTCTATTCTGCCCCACTAATATCGGTCTCATTTTGATCAGTCAACTGGCAGCATTTACATACACAAAATCTTGTCCCTCATTATTAAGATGTACGGGTCGGAGTAGCAAATATGAAAAATTTGAAAATCAATTTTCCTATTTCTAAGCTTAAACTTACCTTCACATACCTTATTGCTATCGTGTTCCTACGCGATTGCTCTATTGTAAAACCTTACCACAGAACCAAAAGAAATAGTCCCTGTAATGCCCAATGCCCATGCGCGAGTACCCAGAACCCTCTCTGTCTGACCAAGTGACTTCCTTCTTTCCTATTCAATCGCAGTGTGAAGGGAGGGCCATCACGGTATGTGAAGATAAGTTTAAGCTTAATAGAAATAGGAAAATTGATTTTCAAATTTTTCATATTTCTTGCGCTGTAAAACTTACCTTCACATACCTTATTGCTAGAATATCATAGCAGGAGGAGGGAAATAGTGGTCAAAACAGAAAAAGTCTCAAGCATAGGCGAAGGATAAAACAGGAGTCAGCGAGGTAATCGAGTGCCATAAAGACATGTAGCATGACGGTATAGCCATCGATATAATCACCCAGCCCTATATATATAATAATAAGCGGGCCTAGTGAATAGCTGACAAGCACTAGACCGAAACCTCCCGACCCCCCCTTTTTTTGTCCCCCGCCACGTAAGTGGAAGGGGGACTTGGAAATGCTACCCGTCCGTCCGTGCGTCCTTCCGTCCGTCCTTCCCAACCATGTTGTGAACGCGATATCTCGAGAACAATTCAACTCATCAACTTCAAACTTGGGGGGTGACTTGATATCAATGAGAGGATGGCTGGGATTGTTTTTCACCAAACTGCGTTATCCAAGATGGCCGCCGTCAGCCATCTTAGATTGCAACCATCCCAAAAATGTTGTGAACGCGATATCCCGAGAACAGTTCAACCGATTGACTTCAAACTTGGGGGGTGACTTGACATCAGTGAGAAGATGGCTGGGATTATTTTTCACCAAACTGCGTTATCCAAGATGGCCGCCATTGGCCATCTTAGATTCCAACCATCCCAAAAATGTTGTGAACGCGATATCTCGAGAACAGTTCAACCAATTGACTTCAAACTTGGGGGGTGACTTGACATCAGTGAGAAGAAGATGGCTGGGATTGTTTTTCACCAAACTGCGTTATCCAAGATGGCCGCCATCGGCCATGGCGGCCATCTTAGATTCCAACCATCCCAAAAATGTTGTGAACGCGATATCTCGATAACAGTTCAACCGATTGACTTCAAACTTGGGGGGTGACTTGACATCAGTGAGAAGATGGCTGGGATTGTTTTTCACCAAACTGCGTTATCCAAGATGGCCGCCATCAGCCATCTTAGATTCCCACCATCCCAAAAATGTTGTGAACGCGATATCTCGAGAACAGTTCAACCGATTAACTTCAAACTTGGGGGGTGACTTAACATCAGTGAGAAGATGGCTGGGATTGTTTTCACCAAACTGCATTAACCAAGATGGCCACCGTTAGCCATCTTAGATTCCATCCCTCTCCAAAATGTTATGAACCCGGTATCTCGAGAACAATTCAACCGATCGACTTCAAATCTGGGGAGTGACTTCACATCAATAAGAAAATGACTGGGATTGTTTTTCACCAAACTGCATTAACCAAGATGGCCGCCGTCAGCCATCTTAGATTCCATCCATCTCCAAAATGTTATGAACACGATATCTCGAACAATTCAACCGATCGACTTCAAATCTGGGGAGTGACTTCACAAGCCGCCGTCAGCCATCTTAGATTCCATCCATGTCCAAAATGTTATGAACCCGATATCTACAGAACAATTCAACCGATTGACTTCAAATCTGGGGAGTGACTTCACAAGCCGCCGTCAGCCATCTTAGATTCCATCCATCTCCAAAATGTTATGAACCCGATATCTCGAGAAAAATTCAGCCGATCAACTTCAAATATGGAGGGTGACTTTACATCACTAGCTACCCATCCGTCCTTCCTTCCCTCATGCCGTCCTTCCATCCCAACCATCTTGTGAACGCAATCTCTCAAGAACAATTCAACCGATTAACTTCAAACTTAGCGGATGACTGGGATCTCGGAAGAAAGTCACTCATTTTTCGGCACAACTATGCCACCGGATGATCTTTCTCAATCACGCTGTCCCCTTCCTTCCATAGACAATTTGCAACATTGTCCTTCACAATTATATCTCCTTCACATCAACAACACCCCACTCCTAGCAACAATTTACCATCACACAAAATATATATGGTGATTATATCATGTGTGTGTGAGAAGCCCATTTCCAGACAAGCTTTTCGGCGGGGGACCTGCTAGCTACTCAGCTTGTTGAAAATTTGGGGAGAGCAGCCACTTACCAGATTTTTAAAAAATGATAAAACCACTAGGAGGTCTAGTGCGATGAAGACGGGTCCAGGGGTCCCAGCGAGTAGATGTCCCGTCGTTGAAGCGTCAAATCCCGGAGGTAGTGTGAGACAAAGGTTACGTTACTCCTCCAGTAGCAGGCCCTCATGATGTCTGACACGGATCTATTGGTCCATAGAGGCCAGGGTGCCGCCATGGCCCTGACCTCATGGGCGGAAACCTTGGGTAAAGTAGTTACCTCAAGTGGTATGTCTCATACGCCAAACGAATGGTTTTGGAAAGCCAGGCAGATATGGTATTTTTAGATATCTCCTGCTTTGCAGAGGTCCCAAAAGGGATGAATAGACGCACCCGCCCGGCTCTCATATGCTCCACACGGGCCAGGTAGCAGGAGAGAGCTCTGACGGGGCACATCAGCAGGAGAGAACTCTCGCGGAAGATTGTCGTAGAGTGACTGGTTCTTAGCAACAAACTCCGGGAGAGTAGATAACGCCACCCAGGTCCACTCAGGGTTGTATCTCAAAGACCTGAAGTCCAAGGCATGGATTTCTGATACGCGGGCGGCAGATGCAAAGGCGATCAGAAAGACGGTCTTGTAAGAGAGAAACTTCATCTCACAGGTGCCGATGGGTTCGAAGGGCGGCGAGGATGGGTTGACACCTGTGATCAATTGAAGTACCCTGGCGATAGCGGACCGATAGCCGTCGACCGTGGCCGGAACAAGCTGCCTGTCATGAAACAGATGCAAAAGGTAGATGCTGAACAGAGGCAGAGGTTGGAACAATTCCACGTCCAAAACACCAGGTAGCGAAGGTCTTCCACTTGTTCTGGTACACCGCAGTCGTTGATGCTCTGGTGGACCGGACCATCCTTTCGGACGCTTCGACAAAAAATCCAGCCTCAACGAGCTGATGCTGGAGCACTTGAACGCGGTTAGTTGAAATAGACTGGGATTCGAGTGGTACAGGCTGGATCTGGGCTGATGAAGCATGTTCCACCAAAGCGGCAGCCGACGAGGCACGTCTATGAGAAGATCCATTAGGTCTGCAAACCATGGGCGAGTGGGCCACCATGGAGCCACAAGGTGAACCACGTACGGCTGTGCTTGGATCTTCCGGAGGACTTGCGACAAAATTGCTGGCGGCGGGTACGCGTGCGCAATCATGAAGGACCAGTCCAAAGACAGGGCGTCGACTGCCAGGGCTGCTGGATCCGGAACGGGAGACACATAGGCCGGCAGTAGATGGTTCCAACGATCTACGTTCGGCGTCTCCCATATCCGAGACATCTGGGCTAGGATGTCTTCGTGAAGCTGCCACTCGGTCGATATTATCTGATTCGGTCTGGATAATGCGTCGGCCAGCACGTTCAGATGACCGGGAATGTGGCGAGCTCGCACAGAAATTTCGTTGTCCCAACAGAGGTTGAAGAATTTCTGTCCCTGATCCAGCAGTTGGGGAGAGTGAGTTCGACCCTGCTTGTTTATGTAGGCCAGGACTGTCGTGTTGTCTGTTGCTACTAACAAGCGTTGGTTCTTGAGGTCTGGAAGAAATCTCTGTATGGCCAGGCTTACGGCCTGGAATTCCAATACATTGATATGCATCTTCCTCTGACTGTCGTTCCACAAGCCGGATATTGACCTCGAACCCAAATGTGCTCCCCATCCTTCCATCGATGCGTCCGTGAACAGTTGACGGGACGGCTGAAAGGGTAGGAAAGTGACACCTATCATCATGTTCTCCGGCTGCAGCCACCAGCCCAGGAGACGTTTGACATCCTCTGTCACAGGGACAGTTGGATTCAGGTGCCGTTTCGGCCAATAGTTTTTGAGGTGCATCATCAACGGCCGAAGCTGCAAGCGGCCTCGAGGCGTCACATCCTGAGTTGATGCTAACAGGCCGATAATTGCAGCGAATTGGAGAGCACGTCTGTGCGATGCTGACAGGAACGTCGGCACCGACGTCAGAATTTTCTTCCAGCGGTCTTCCGGAGGTTTCGCTAACGCTGAAAGGGTGTCGTAGGAAACTCAGAGAAAGACTCGGGACTGGGATGGTGTCAACTCCGATTTGCCCTCGTGAGGAAGATAGCCCAGAGCAACAAGGATCTCCCAAACGAAATTGATGTCCTTGCGGAGTTCTTCCCTGCACTGATTCCGTAGTAGAGAATCGTCGAGGTAGAAGTGGTACTTGAGACCTCTGGTGTGCAGGAATGACGCCACCGGGTTGAAAACTCTGGTGAAGACCCAGGGGGACATGGATAGTCCGAAAGGGAGCACAAGTAACTGGAACTTCCGGCTGCCAACCAGGAAGCGCAGATACTTGTGATGAGCCCTGTAGATCGGAACATGCAGATATGCATCTTGGAGGTCGAGAGACGTCATCCAGTCCCCTTGTGACAGAGCCGAACGAATAGACCGGAACGACTCTATCCGGAAATGAGGCGGGCCCAAGAAGTCTTTGTTTAACCGACGTAGGTTTATGACCATACGCATTTCGGTGGTGTTCTTCTTGGGGACCAGGAACACCGGAGAATAAAAGCCCGGGGACATATCGTTTGGCGGAAGTTCTATAGCTGCAACCTTCTCTACCAACTTGTCCACGGACCGCTGAATCTCCATCAGGTGCTCCCGACGCAGAGGAATTCGAGACGACTTGGGTGACGTAGTCAACGGGGGAGTTGTGGCGAACTCCAGCCGATACCCATGACGTAGGGTGTTCAACACCCATGAATCCGCCTGGATTGCCTCCCAATTCTGCCAAAAACTTGCAAGTCTCCTGCCTACCGGAAACGCCGGATTTGGGAACAGCGGCAACGTGCGGTCTCGCCATGCAGAATGAACATCTGCATGGCCCGTGCCCTTATTTCCTGGGAGCTTTAGCGGACTTCCCTTTCCCGCTACCACGTTTAGAGTGGCCGCTCCCCCCTCCCTTCGAGCCTCCGCCTGATTTCGAAGAGGAGGGCGCATCCTTCTTGGAACCAGCACTGGAAGAAGAACTTGAAGAAGCTTTCTTCGGAGCCGAGGAAGATGACGTCGAGGTCTCTGGGGCCGATCGCTTCCTCTGTTGTGGTGCAAAATAGGAGTGCGTGGTCCTGGCAGCGGACATTTCATTCTGCAGCACTGGGAGAATACCCGTAAACAGAAGTCCCGAGGTGGGGGACTGCTCCCTTAAGGCCGATCTCACACTGGACGGGGTATACGTAGGCAGGGTCGCGAACAGTGAGAGACGCCTTAAGTGTACGAACATAGCGGACATGAAGACCGAAGATGCCATCAAGTCCGCGTCCGCACGCGGAGCTGCCGTCAGGAAGTCCTTCATCAGGTTGACGTCATCGACAGGAACAGAAACGAAACCGGAAGTTGACGTCTGAGGTATGCGATTAAGTATCGTACGAATGGCATATAAAAACCAATCTAGATGGGAAGTAATCGCAACCTCCTGTCTCGAAGTGTCCTCCAGGAGACAAATCTGACGAACAGAAAGAGGAAGGTCTTTCTTAGGCGGAGTGGCTCCAATGAATTGATCCGAGTTCTGGTTTCTGGATCGCAGCTCGATCATGCCAGGGTGAACCGTGTACTGAATAAGACCGGAAAACGGGTCGCTCCAGCGGGAAGACACCATTAGATTTCTTAAATAGAGATCTAGACTCTTGTTGTCGTTGCCTCTCAGCTTGGGTCTTAGGCAGAGAGAAGGCATCCCGCATGCGCTCAGCACATTCAAAAACGGCTCTGGAAGGCAGAAGTGATGTACGATGAGAAGGCTCTTGTCTGAGATCCGACATCGCAGTGACCCTTCTCGTTTCCGCAACTGGCGGAGGAGCCATATCCGGAAATAACTCGTAAAGGCATGCCAGTATATCAGAATAACTGGATGCCGCGAGATCCGGATCAGCATCAAACAAGGAAGCTCGTTCTTCCATTTCCGGCTCAGCGTTATTCACTGTCACAGGATCCACAAAGGTAAACCTAGGCACAAACGAAGGAGGTGTAGGTCTACTACCCTGCGAGAGATCAAGTGGTAGCTGAGGATGGGAAGCCGAAGTTGGCCGCCTTGATGACACAGGGCGAGGTTGATAACCAGCCCACTCAGGAACCGAAAGTGGTGTCGGTGGTGGTGGTGGAGGCATTAACATGTCACGTTGTAGAGCTGCAAAATCAGCAGATAATCTATTAAACCTGTCGAACAGGCTGGCAGAAATAGATGCTGCTGGGGGGCACTGCCTATCAGAAGGAGGAAGTAAGGCGGAACCGGAAGCAGCCGCATACTGTGACATCGCAGGCCTAGCTGGGTATCTAGGCAGATGTGAGTGAGCAACCCTAACTTGCCGTCTCGGTATAGGTGCATGATATGGCATAGCATATCTGACAGGCCTAGGAGATGGAGAACGGAAGTAAGCACCCGATGTACCGGAAGTCGAACGTGTAGGTATACGTGCAGGAGGATACACTCGACGGGGTACATCAAATGGTCGGGCTACAGAAGCCACCGAAGGATACGATGTAGGCTTATATACTGCACTACGTACAGGAAGTGGAGAATACGGAGGCGCAGTATAGGGATTAGCCGGACTGCTATACACCGATGATGTAACCGGAAGTCTGTACATTGATGACGTAGCTCGAGTATCATACATCGATGAAAGACCCGGAACACCATATACCGATGAATTAACAGGAACATCGTAAGTAGAGGCAGTCCTATAGTAGAATGTAGTAGCCGACGTCAGAGCATGCGTAGGAAAAGCAGCGGAAGTTTCGATGTGAGACGATGATACCGGAAGGTAAGATGATACCGGAAAGTATGATGTAAGAGGTTGCATGTAAGCATCCGGTATAATCGGAGCTACCGTAGGCCGGAAGTCGTAGCTGGACACAGGCATACGTGGAAGATGTCCCGGTTGAGTAAGCTGCGGCGGTGCTGACAACGGCTGTTGTAGAGGCGCCCTGGATAGTTTCGGCACATTCAAAAGAGAATGGCGAGACTCAGCAAAACCGGAAACAGGTGTAATAATCACCGTAGACTGCACAGGAACTGGTGATATTACAGTCGATGATACAGCAGGCATCTCCGTAATTTTTGTAGACGCAGATGGGCTGGACCAAGATGTTGAAAGATTCTCCGGAAGTGGCGGGTCCTTGACTGGGGTTGAAGCCACACTCTCCGGGTTCACTATCCTGAATAGGGGACCTTTGGTCGGAAGTGACGTCACAGATGACGGATCAAAGGTAGCCGTCAAGGTCAAGGGCGTCCTGTGCAATACTTTACCTACAGGACGCCCGCCATCTTTGTTCCCCACCTTGGTCCCTAAATAAACAGAATCAGTGCATGGAGGAGAAGAAATACTTACAACATACTTACAACCAAGCTCTCGGCCCTACTAAAGCCGGGCGGGGGCAGAATTTCACCGCCATAAGAACCAATCAGATACTGTTCAAATATATTGTCGGGCCATAGCTCACATTCCGCACATTTAGCGTACTGATCGCACCAAACACCTCGACACGGCGGACAAGCTGAATGCGGATCCGTCGTGGGTGTAGATTGTCCACAAACAACACAGAAGACGGACGCCATCTTTATTATGATTCAAACGTATACTTCCTGACGTTTTTTCGAAGTCCAGGTAGGTTTCCAGAATCACAGGAATTTGGTAATATTCCACTCTCTTCTCTAGGTAATATCCCAGGGAATCTCCGAGGTAATCCAAGGTAATGAGCTAGGAATTGTGGTACTCCAGATGTAGATCTTGAAACTTTTTTTACAGAGCACTAGAAACTACGTCTGACCGCTACGGTTGCAGAGGAAAGAAGGAAGTCACATGGTCAGACAGAGAGGGTTCTGGGTACTCGCGCATGGGCATTGGGCATTACAGGGACTATTTCTTTTGGTTCTGTGGTAAGGTTTTACAATAGAGCAATCGCGTAGGAACACGATAGCGATAAGGTATGTGAAGGTAAGTTTTACAGCGCAAGAAATTTGATCAACTATCAGTGATTTACCTTTGGTACTGCTGGTTCCAGTATCCCAGTTATCTTCCTCTACACTGGAGATGTAATGATGGTAGATATCACTGACGATGAATGATGGGTAGTGCTTCTCCTCTAATACACTGTAAATCTGCTTCTGGGCCTCGTAAAATGCACTGGGGCCCTAGGGAAAGTGACGGACAAGTCTTGTGTATCAGAGATCATGGATGAGATTTCAAGAGTACTGAAGGAATTTTAGGGTGCAGTCATTTCTAATATAGTACTACAACAGGCATTATACTAACCATTATATCTATCCATCAGCATAAGCATAATTCCAGAGACATGTATACATTATCAACAGTATCAAGATTGATATAAAGAGGATATCAACTGTTTCTCGATGAACACCATAAATATTTCATCGAGTGGGGTGAGAAAATCGGTATTTACAAGAGTGGCGAAGCCACGAGTGAAATTGCCAATTTTCTCACCCATTGAGATGAAATATTTATGGTATTCGTCAAGGAACAGTTGATTTACTTTATTCTGGATGTTTGAAAACATTAAAATAATTCCGATTTTGTAGGGTTTTATTGACTGAAGGTACACTGAAATATTGATTGACGGACTACTTCGCACGTGCTACTTCTGCAAGCGAATTTGTTTCAGTCGGGTATCATGCACTTTAGTATCAATGGCATCCAGTAGATCTTGTGAATATTATTAGCTTTGTCCTCCAAATAAATGATTTTCATGCCGACCCGTCAGCCCTTCCCTTCCCCCCCTCCCCCCCCCCCTTCCCTTCAGCAGAAAAGCACGGTGGATCATGTGTCAAGACGGGCTTGTCTTGCTGTCTGCACTCGGGCAGGACTGACGCCCTGGTTCTCGTTGATCTCCCTGGTTGAACACATTTGTGTTTGCACAGAATATCCTCATTTCATGTCTGCAGTCGCACTTAATTTCGTTCATATCTATCCAAATAGCATAATTTTGATTTAGAAAAATCGAGTGATTATGATAAATTATAGCCAGATTTTACCAGTTGTGGTTGTTGTTGTGCGAAGTTTCGACGGTGTTGTAGGCACGGAGTTATCTTTGTAATTCTGTCAGATCCTGAATGAATAGTCACTGACAAGAGTTCACTGTCAAGGTTTTTCATGTTTTCTCATGAACTTTGGTGCGACATATCATCATATGGCCCCAATTTAAACCATTTGACTGATGTGTTTTATTTTCCATGCTATGGGTCATTGTTCGTATTGCACTCTGCAGTGCACTGTGCAGTCAATATCGCTGTACATGTGCATTTGACCACGTTGACTTGTATTTGTGCGCTGTGACATGTGTGACGTCATTTGTCATATCGTCACAGTTATGATATATTTGATATCATCACTGCAAAGAAAATATCGCTTTTATGAATTGATAATTTTCACTACCTCATCACCAAGTATATAATAAACAAGTATATTCATTCTGTTCTGCCTTCTGGATGTTCTGAATCAGACAAAAAATTCAGAATTTTACTCATATTCAAGAGTATGATCCTGAGAGTGACATGTCTAGTCAACTTCATTTGGTACTTCACTAAATTTCTCTGTAAACCAAACAGATTAAAGGATAGGCAACAGGTAGAGTAAACTTCATTTGGTTATCAACATATCTCCGAAAACTCAATATAAAAGGAAATAATCTGGAGTTTCCAGATGATGGAACAAGTGAGAAATGACTACATTGTAGTCAAAACCTGCGGCAGTGGCAATAATACAGTGAAAGACATATCAGCGGAGGTAGTGGTAATTGTAGAAAAAAAGCGCCATCTGCAAGTGTTTTCATGCCAAGGGAAGTAATTTTCAACTTCTAACCCACAATTGCAGGAATTGACTAATAGATTTGACACAATATATATATATTCGCTTTCCTCGTTCAAAATCCGACGATGTTGACTGGTCCGTGCCGTCTATACTGAATTGACAGACGAAGTCACAATAATCGCTTTGGCAATGTCTTGGTACAAGTATCGTGAATTCCAAGTTTCAAAACATTCCGTTCAGCCGTTGATTTTTGCAAATCAAAAAGGCTTTCAAATATTTGGAAATCCAAACAAATTTCAAGGATTTAGTCATAGCGCGAACATCTACGCTCTTCAGTCTCCCTTCTCGCTTACTTTGCCGAGCAAAATGGAAAATTTATATTTCCGTCAAAGTTAATTTTCAATGAACTTATTATCAGGTCTATCACTTTGATCTGTGAAACTATGGAATGGGGTTGAAGGCTTTATCGAACTGTTCAAGAGGCATAATGACATTTTTCACGATTCAAATTGAGGCCTGTGACAGTCTTGATATTCGATTAGAATAATAAATTAAGTTTCTGCATTTATGTGCGTTATCATCTGCAAACTAAATACGGTACCTTGACACTCTTTTCCATGCAGCAAGCCAATATCAATACATGGTTTGCTCCTTCTATACAAATGATTACCTATTTCATCCTTAGGAGATATCACCTCATCCGACATGTTTGGTCAAGCCTTTTCGAAGGTTGATAATTTTATTAATTTTTTTTTTTAAGTCAAATTCTGCAAATAAGAAACATTTCTTGTCAGTATCTATGGATATCGCCCTATAATCAATTCGCGAATATGTTTGTCATTAAGTCATTCGGGAGGTGATTTAAGTGCGAAATTTCAGGGTTAGTTCACTAAACAAGGTCTGTGTGTATAAGAGAATCATGTCGAATTCTCGTTATTATCTTTTGGTACATCAAATTATTGCATTCGCGAAAATGACTTCCAAGTCAATATGAAAGGTATCAAAATAAATTTAAAAAACTCTCAAGGAAATCAAGGTCCTAGCTTTTGACAACGAGATCAAATAGATCGCTTTTATGGTCAGTATCTGCTAATATATGACGTAATTTCATTCGTAAAACTGATTGACAAAGTAACGTAAATTGTGAAGTGTAGAACCAGTAAGTTCTAGCAGAAATTGGCTCTGACTTGAGAGAATGATGTCAAATGCAACATGTTTCTGCCCGTTGTCTGCTGATACACATAAGTATTGATTTTACGGAAGTGATTAATGCAATTCTAAAGGGATTATGGGTGCGGAAGAGGACGAGAACATCAATACCAGCGAAGCAAGGCCCTGGCTTGCGAGAATGAGGATAGAGGGACTGTGTTCCGAAAGAGGATCATTCGAAATAGCTATGTGCCAAATTTCATGCTTGTAACCGAAAGTACACAATATAACTATGATGTACTGTTCGCGCATAGGGTTGTCGGACTCATTAAGTACTACATAGTCATTTATGTATTATAAAACCGTTTGCGCATAAAGTCAGTTTTGAGTATTATCAATGAGTCGGTATAGCTAAGACATTGACAACGAGGTCAAATAGATCGCTTTTATGGTCAGTATCTGCTAATATATGACGTAATTTCATTCGTAAAACTGATTGACAAAGTAACGTAAATTGTGAAGTGTAGAACCAGTAAGTTCTAGCAGAAATGGGCTCTGACTTGAGAGAATGATGTCAAATGCAACATGTTTCTGCCCGTTGTCTGCTGATACACATAAGTATTGATTTTACGGAAGTGATTAATGCAATTCTAAAGGGATTATGAGTGCGGAAGAGGACGAGAACATCAATACCAGCGAAGCAAGGCCCTGGCTTGCGAGAATGGGGATAGAGGGACTGGTTCCGAAAGAGGATCATTCGAAATAGCTATGTGCCAAATTTCATGCTTGTAACCGAAAGTACACAATATAACTATGATGTACTGTTCGCGCATAGGGTTGTCGGACTCATTAAATAGTACATAGTCATTTATGTATTATAAAACCGTTTGCGCATAAAGTCAGTTTTGAGTATTATCAATGAGTCGGTATAGCTAAGACATTAAGTGCAAGTCCAGGGATTGGAGGGTCATTGTTTCGATTCCCACAGAGGGTTAAGTTATTCTTCCTTTCAAAACATATTTCCATATATGCGAATTGCTTGGGGGTAAAGTTAAACATCTTTATTCGGTGAAAGTTGCTGAGTTGTTCCGCTTACTTCTGAAACGTAATTGTTGCGTTTGTTTTTATGATGCATGATCTATAATTTGATACCAAGTATTATTCAATGTTAATCATAATGATAATGCGTTACTTGTTATGCTTCTTCGCCAATTTGTGTTTTATCTAGATTGGGTAGATAAAATGATTACTAGAATTAGTGAACTTATTTTTCTACTTTCTAAGACAGTCGCCTGGGACTGTATGCAAATTAGCTGAACCACCGACAAGGTTGCGGCTCATCTTCTTTGGTATATAAGAAATCCAAGGATCTTAAATTGTGTATACATTTGCATACTGTTCAATGAAAATGGTAATATCTGAAGACAGTGACTGATGTGACGACCGACAGCTTTAAAGCGACTGACGTAAGAGAATTGAAGTCTGAACGGAAATCAACGAAGCAATAATTCATTCCACCGAATATAGTTGCAAATGAATTCAAACGCGCTTGAATGCAGTGTTGTCATGTGAGATTGGAGGTTGAAAAGAAAAGTGTGGCAGAGATCACACTCTCTTAGCGCATGCGCATTTCAAAAAGTCACAAGAAGAACAAGAACAACAAGAACAACAACAACGCGAGCCTCCCGTAGACCTGCGTGCCGCAGGTAAAAACACATGTCGAAATATGAAGTTTTTTCAAAATTACTTCAATCCTCAGTGTTTTGCTCATATAGCCTTGCCAAATTACCTAGGACAAGGACAACAATCAGTATACATATACATCTATATATAGACTTCACAGGAAGTTAAGTTATTGAAGACTTAACTGCCTCATGAATGGCAAATACATGTACACCTTACAGCATCTTCACCATAGATATTTTCCATTCATTGCAGTTGGCACTTATTTCAGAAATGTAAGGCAGAATAAACTACATTTCTACCTTTATAAGCACCACGTCGCATGAACCGTTTCAATTGCCAAACGAGATTTTACACATTTCCCTCTTAAAGTTTTGCAACCTGAATCTTGTCAAATGATAGTCTTCAAATTTCACATGCTTGTACTGTTCATTTGTAAGTTGACATTACCTCATTGCCCAGTAAGAAGGACTCCATGCCTTTCAGGTTAGCTTTGATGTCCAGCTTGACCACACTTGTGGAACTGTTGATATAACGCTGATAAAGATCACTTCCCAGTTGGTGGCGCAATTTCTGAGGATCACAAATAGATTAGGTGAGTACAAAAGTGAATACATTATGGACAACTTCACAAGTGAGTTTAATACTGTCTTCCTAATCTTGAGCGTGTGTTCTCGTTTCGCCTACACCTTTTGTTTATTTAAAAAAATTGGAGTAGGCGAAACGAGAATAGGATAGGTGTGAAAATCGTGAACAATACGGGATTACCAGCAGGTAAAGTCGGGATTACCAGCGGGTAAAGTCGAGATTAACACGCTGGATATTAAGGGACTAATAAATTCAGTTTCCTTTTTTTTTAAGAAAGATGGATATTTATTGGATATTTATATACGGGCAATAATGATGAAAACATATACAGTTGGATATATACAAGCAATAATGATAAAAACAAAACAGAATAATATACAAGCAATAATGATAAAAACAATACAGAACAATATATTACATGCACAATATATTACGAATTTATATTTGGTCGCCAAGGTGTAAAAGGTACGACGCACAGTCTGCAAATGCAACTGGTGATAACTGATCTCCACCCAGTCGCATCTTCAGCTGATTCAGTCGGTCGTCCAGCTTTCGGTATTTTCGGCGTTTGGGTCGGAATCGTCCGCCATTCATAGCTTGGGCAAACTTGGTCTCCGTGACGGACTGTTCCCTCTTGATGATCTTGATAAATTCAAATAAATTTGGATGCGACTTTCCTGCGATGGACTTCATACGGCTGTGCCAACCTTCCACGTGGTTATTTGTCCTGGGGCCCTCTGTCTCGTGATGGTTCCACATAACCATGCTCCAGGATCCCTCGATCCAGGTTTCAGTGACGTAGTCCATGAAACGGGTGCATTCAGGTGTTAGAGGAGATTCGGCGATCGCATTTACCCAAACATCTTCTACATCTGCCAGTGGCACAAGAGGAAGAACCACTGCCCTCTGAATCAGTGTTCTCACTTCTGGGTCTGTTTGGTATAGGGACTGTAAACCATGTTTCCGAGCGTTTTTCCAAATACACTGTGTGAAATGAAAAACACATCCGCTCAGTCTGGCTCTCAGTAGGACAACGGAAATGGCATTGTGGAATGCCTTCTCGAAGTCGGCTTGTACCTTCTCAGGAGAAAACTGCATATCGAGGTTCTGGGCCGCATCTTTAATCAGTCTGTAAATGTAAAAGAAAACATGATTTTAGTTATACGAACTAGGAAACGTTAAAACATATGTGAGATGTTTCAGATAATACAGCAGTTTTTTATCAGAATACTTTCGAATAAATTTTAATTACCTGAGCAGTCTCTCGGATGTCTTCTGTTTGGCAACAAGGCATACACGAACGGGTACATAATTCTGCCATCGACAAGGCCATGAAGTGTGTACACCTGGTCGAACATGTCAGGGGCGATGTAAAAGGTACCGTCGCAGAAAATCGATGTCGACTGGCAAAGGTAGCAAACAAGAGTATCTTATCGTCGTCTCCGTCACTGGCAAGCAGGATTGGGGCTCCGCATCCGGTCTCGGCCCACTCTCCCTCCAGGACAACTTCGCTGAGCGATTTCGGCACTGATGGAATGGTCTTCTGTCTTTGTCTGTATAGTTGCCCCTTCATAGTATAAAATGTCGGAAAATGGGCCGCCTCGGCCGGCGAGACTTCATGTAGCCTGGTCAATTTGTCGTCGTATATTTGTGGCATAGGGGTCAGTTCCTCTCGGACTCTTTTCCGTATGATCCTTTTCACGTCTTCAACCTCTCGATGGAAAACGGAGACTTGATGATTATGAACACTGTTGCCAACATTGGACAAGATGTTATCAACAGTGCATAATGTCACCCGACATCCTGAGAAGCAGCACTTCCAGGCTATCCAGTTTTCCTTCCATCTATTCACTCGGTACTTGAACCCATTCCACATTTACAGTTTGTCCACCTCTCTTCGATGTAATGAATTCCAATCGAGTTTGCTGAGCCGCCATGTTGTATTACTGAAGCACCGATTTTGGTATGAATGATCCAGTGATACAGACAGACGGTTATATTTGCGAGTTATCTAATGAGTGATTTATGTTCAGTTTAACGGCCCAGCGATAACACTGTTCACTCTCATAGAAATTTGCGAGTTATCTAATGAGTGAGTTATGTTCAGTTTAACGGTCCAGCGATGACCGCTGCACTCAGTGGGAGATAATCCGTTTACGGCGCCCCATTGATTGTGTGAAGTAATCCCCAAAACATGCTAGTAGGCGAAACGGTAATTTTATAGGTGTGAAAGTAGGCGAAATGAGGAACCATCTTGAGAGTTTAATATATGTGTACAAGTACAGTTTGGACAGGTTTCATCGAAAATTTCATCATAAAATACAAAATGAACTAATGGCTAAAGGCTAAAATGCAGCAAATGACGTCACTTCCACCAAATGTCCATGTTCATGGTAAGAATATCCCGCATTAAATGCTCAGTTGTGTTATTATTGGATAATATCATAGCTAACTTTTATTGTGTTCCGCTTACTTAGTAAGTCTCGATTTATTCCTGAAAAAAGTTCTGACAGTTGCAACCCTGTGTTCTGTACAGGACACAATCAAACGACGATACCCACCCACGTGATTAGCTCAGACAGATGAAAAGTGCTCATCTCATAACAACGTTTTTGTTCTCAAGAATCATTTGGATTGCAGTGTGGTCGTTTGGTACATTTCACATGAAGTGGGAGGAGTGGTAATCAACAACATCCGTATGTAGTTCCAGACTAAAAGGGAATGTCAGTTTTCCAAGGGTGAACTGAACCTGTTTAACCTGGGATGTAATGAGACACATCAATAGTTCATTTTTATCTAAACACCACTACATAATCATCTGTCTGTTATTATGAGATTCACATATAATTGTAAGCCAGATTTACCTTCTCAGCTTGTTTTAGATTTTCCACTCCAATCCAGAATCTAATGGAATACAAACGGAAATATTTACAGTACTACACAATCCAAAATAATCACTCATACAGCCAATGCAACAGTGTTTTCAATGTAATGATAAGCCATCCAAAGGTGATATATATTAGGAACTTCAATATATCATGTGGATTATTTTACTTCTATTCAAATTAAACTATTATATCGATATTTCCTTCCTCCACAGGCAGATGGATCCCCACTCCCTCCCCTTCACCTGATTGAGATACTGACTATTAACTCATGATATTGAGCATAACATTCCTTTAATGTTGAGATTTTCTCCATACATGTGGCAAATGGTGTGAACATTCCTACACTGAACCCTGAGGATTTCTGTAATTATTACATCACCGAGTTTACTGTGCACTATTTGGTGATGTCAATTCAGATTCTGGGAAAAGCCTATCTCATGACTATATACATGTTTAATAGCTCCGACGAAGTTCTGGCCATTTGTTTTGTGATGTTCATCTTTGTGACAGTCAGGCTCATGCATCTGTCAATATATAGCATATAAGGACAGCCTGCTCACCCCAATAATGACTCACTGTCATCTCTCCTCAGGTACTTCATAAAATGATCTCTGCCAGCTGGAGAATCCATTATCACTGAATAGGACAGTACCTGACGAGAGTATAAACAATATATGTCAGCAATACTTCATCATTATTGGATGCCATCTGAAGTGTGCTGACAATGATCTCAAGAATGTAATGATTGGAATAACAGAAATACTAATTCCACAGGTGTTGCATAAATTCATTACATAACCTCAGTGGGCAGATACTATGCCATAATTTTTATTCTTTGAGAGTTGTACCTTCTCCATTCTCGACACAAGTAATTACACATAAATTATACAAGAAACATCAACTTTAAAAAGAGAATATGTGAGGCAAGCTTTTCATCAAGACAATGAGCAGAATAATAAGTTATGTAGAGTTCACCTTCTGGCCTGGGAAAACCCCCTTGTAACCCTCACGGTCTGTACTCTCTGTATAATATTTATAGTCAGGGCCACCTAGGGAGTGAATCAGCTTCTCACAGCGGCTCTTAGCCACAGTTAGCTGGAAAATTGTGAACAGGTTATGTTCTAATCACCTTATAACATATTATTATGGCTTGACTCATGCTATATCATTCAATAAAACTGATATTCACATTTACATATAGATAAGAACATTTAAGGAGAGATGTCCTCTGAACACATTCAGGTATGAAAGGATACTAAAAGGGTCTAAAAAAACTACAGCAACTGACTTTACTTATTGACTATGATGTTTTGCATACATTGTTTACTGCAACATAACCCTCCCTCCGATACTGAAAAGTGAATATGGAGGAGAGGCAAGTCCTGATGAATCATGTGTGCAAGACCCGACTATCAAACACCCAACATCACAAACCAATGACTCATAGTTCATCTTTGTGTAACAAGCGCATGCGCGAAGTATTAATGAAGTTTTCGACACTTTAGACTGGTAGAGTATCTCCATGGGTGGATGGTTAGTGTGTTCGTCTGTCATTGAGATCGAGACCACTCTGGCTACCTCAGACTGCGAAATAGGCGGCATTAGGCGCTAGACTTTAATGGACCATTATCATGCCTCACATGTTTAAAACAGACAAATGAACCATGTGTGTTTCATTCATAAGTTGTTCATGCTTCCTTGAAGTTTTCTCGAGATATATAATCATGGTACATAGATTGTTCATTTATTGCATTTATTCAGAGAAATCAGTTAACAGTTTATCAGACTATTAATAACATACTAAAGCTCACCTGGTTGATATACCTTTTTAAATTCCTAGATTTCAGTAAATCTCCTTTAGTCGTACCTTTAGGAGATGTCTCTTTGTCTGCAAGTGAATTGACACGATTTCCTTGTAGTCTACACCACATCTGTCATTATTATATCCTTGTACAATGATCAGAACACATATCAAGGTAACTTCAATTATTCTTCAACAAATTAATTTTTACATCAATATGATACATTTTTTACGGTGTGATTACAGTCCAGTGATAGAATATAGACCACATGCCGACATCTATAACAATCCATAATCAAGTCTTTAAATCAACTTTTGTCCATTAAACTTGGTAAACGATATGTATATATTAATACCATACAAAACTTGAGTTAACTCTTTGCCCCTTAGACTTGTGGGAAATTTTCTCTCTCTGACCCATAATAGATTTGTAATGGCGTTGGTCTTTAACCAATAGACTAGTTTCAATTTTCATACTTTTTCAGTGATGTAAAATATCCCATTTATGTCCCATGTCATGTGAAGAAGTATTTACCAATGGTCTCCCACAGACCCATTCTATGTTATTTTTTCATGTTTTATACCAATATCAGCAACATTTATTCTAAAAATAAGTAATCTTGTGAGAAAATGTGTTGTGTCTGCTTTCCGTCTGTTGGAAATCACGAAAAAGGCAAAGAAATTGTCGCATTTTAGCTCTGCTTTGCAGCGTTTACGTCCTGCTTTTCCCGCTGCCATTACAGCAATATTGCATATCATAGTGAAGCTAATTCTCTGTAGATTCGGGACTTGGTAGTCACATCACGAGATGGCAGAAATAGAATGAGCTATAACTGTTTTAATCCCATATACTTCTGCAAAGGAGAATGAAGACAAATAAGTTGAAGTAAAACAGCATCACTGATTGGCCAAGGTTGAGCAACCTCTTCAGAGGCCTGGCGTTATTGGAGCTGCATGCTTTGTTTGCACGTGGTCGCCATGACCACTTGTCGACGAGAAGCAGTGTGGGCAAGAATGGCGGATAAATTTTAAAACGGGAGATCAACAGGTCCCGGGAAATGTTTATAATAAACTCAGATGCGCGAATTTGACGAGTTGGTCAACAATGACAGATACTCTAGCTGTTTATACTAGCGTTGCGTGAAATATTCAGGAACTTGGAAGCAGATTTTACCAGTTTTCGAACGTTTATCTTGGAGCACACCAAACACATTTGGTGTTAAATCGCACATTTTCCGTCAATTATTTTTGCCTCTGTGGATTTCATGTTACCCTCATTACAACAGTACATAAGTCAGATTTATTTAAATTTTGGCTTTCTGAAAATGTATACAGTCTAGCCTCGCTATAAGGTGCCTCGATATAGCTCTGATTCTGAAAAAAGGTGGGTGCTGTCATGTCTCCCAAATCAATGAATGCATATCATTTCAACCTTTATACTGCTGAAAATCTATAAGGTGGTTCAGATTTGGTCCCTCAATAACAGCGTTATAGTGAGGTCACAATGTAGTTTTAATTAGGTTTTACTCAAAGTAAACGCGAAAAAAAGCAAAAATAATCCATCACATGGGAACTCAGTGACATGTCAAAATCTGTCTTCATGGGTTAGACGAACACCCGTCAAAACACGCTTACATGGGAATTGACACAAGTCGTCAAAACCCACTTATATGGGGGGAAAGAGTTAAAGTGGTAGATGTATATGGGGGATTGTTTGGTATTGTCTCAAGATATTGCAATTACATGTATAAATACATAACAGTATAGAATACCATATAATGTATATGCTGATGAATTGCTAGTGACGACCATACCTGTATCTATGCCTTGGGCTTTTTTCAGGTTGCTGATGGTTGTTGCTTGCATAATTTCAGTGATAATGTTGAATCTATAAAATGAAGTTACAAGCTTGAAAAACAAGAGCCTTATGGGCTTCAATATATGCCTGTGAATGCCTAACTCTAACCCTTTAAAACATATAGTGTTAACTAGAATTTGACCTTGATGAAAAGGTCAAGGTTGGTCAAATTGAATAGGCTTATAATTAACCACCACTGGCAAATTTGAAGAACCGAGCCATGATCCATCGAAATACTGCAATAAATAGAATTTGACCTTGATAAAATAGGCCAAGGTCAGCCAAATTCGAAAGGCTTCTAGTCAATGACAAGTTGCATGTGTAGTATGAATTTGGAGAGGCTAGATGTAACCCTTCAAAAGTTATCATCAATACTCAAATTTGACCTGGATGAAATAGGTCAAGAACCATCATGTTCACTAGTCTTCTGACCTATCGCCTGTTGCATATGTTACATGAATTTAGAATACCTGGCTATAACCCGTCAAAACATATTGACAGACCAAGCAGCCAAAACTGACCGAGGGATAAAATCAATAGGCTTCTTATTTGCCATCACAATCCACATCTCTGAACTGTACTTATAGCATGAACATGACAATTTTCAACCACCGTGACCTTGAACATATTGTCTTATGAACCGCATATAAAATTGACCATCCACTTAAAAGTGGAGAGGGACAAAATGTCACACTGTGGTATAATGCTGTGGAGTTAAACTGGAAGTTAATGGTCAATAAGTGGCATGCTTTATATACCTGATTTGCTTCAAATGCTCAATATCGGCACACTCATCGATCATTTTCACAAAGTCTTCATAGGTAGCAGAGTATGTGTAGGTTTTCCTGGTATCCTCCGAAAGTTTTTCCCTATACTCGAGATAACCCAGCAGTTTCTGGTTAATGTAATCAGGGTCACACACCAGGTCAATAGAAGGTTTCATTACTGTAAAAGAGGAAGGAAAGGGCACAATAAAAATAAGAACACTACAGATATTGAAACAATATTTTATATTTAAATAGGCTTAAATATTTAAATACTCTGATATCAGTTTTCAATGCATCTTGGCATAAGACCACCTAGTCAGTGATAGTAGGGAAATTGTTATTGGTAAACATGTACCACCTCACAAGAAAATCAGCCCTTGACTGATCTCAATTCAAGACCATTTACATAGCAGGCAGGTTGACGATCTATCACCATATACATAGCAGACAGGGTGATGATCTCTCACCATTTGCATACCAGATAGGATGATGATCTCTCACCATTTACATACCATACAGCATGATGATTTCTCACCATTTACATACCAGAGAGGGTGACAATCTCTCACCATTTACATACCAGACAAGGGGATGATCTCTCAACATTTACAAACCAGACAGGGTGACAATCTCTCACCATTTACATACCAGACAGGGTGCAATCTATCACCATTTACATACCAAAGGGTGACGATCTATCACTATTTACATATCAGACAGGGTAAGCCTCTCTCACCATTTACGTATCAGAGAGGGTGATGATCTCTCACCATATACATACCAGACAGGGTGACAATCTCTTACCATGTACATGTATACCAGCCAGGTTGAGCCTCTTTCACCATTTACGTATCAGAGAGGGTGATGATCTCTCACCATATACATACCAGACAGGTTGAGCATCTCTCACCATTTACATGCCAGACAGGTTGAGCATCTCTCACCATTTACATACTAGACAAGGTGAGCATCTCTCACCATTTACATACCAGACAGGGTGATGATCTCTCATGATATACATACCAGACAGAGTGATGATCTATCACCATTTACATACCAGACAGCATGACAATCTCTTACCATATACATACCGACAGTGACGATCTCTCACCACTCACATACCAGACAAGGTGAGCATCTCTCACCATATACATACCAGACAGGGTGATGATCTCCCATCATTCACATACCAGACAGGGTGAGCATCTCTCACCATTTACATACCAGACAGGGTGATGATCTATCACCATTTACAATCCAGACAGGGTGAGCCTCTCTCACCATTTACGTATCAGAGAGGGTGATGATCTCTCACCATATACATACCAGACAGGGTGACAATCTCTTACCATGTACATGTATACCAGCCAGGTTGAGCCTCTTTCACCATTTACGTATCAGAGAGGGTGATGATCTCTCACCATATACATACCAGACAGGTTGAGCATCTCTCACCATTTACATGCCAGACAGGTTGAGCATCTCTCACCATTTACATACTAGACAAGGTGAGCATCTCTCACCATTTACATACCAGACAGGGTGATGATCTCTCATGATATACATACCAGACAGAGTGATGATCTATCACCATTTACATACCAGACAGCATGACAATCTCTTACCATATACATACCGACAGTGACGATCTCTCACCACTCACATACCAGACAAGGTGAGCATCTCTCACCATATACATACCAGACAGGGTGATGATCTCCCATCATTCACATACCAGACAGGGTGAGCATCTCTCACCATTTACATACCAGACAGGGTGATGATCTATCACCATTTACAATCCAGACAGGGTGAGCCTCTCTCACCATTTACGTATCAGAGAGGGTGATGATCTCTCACCATATACATACCAGACAGGGTGACAATCTCTTACCATGTACATGTATACCAGCCAGGTTGAGCCTCTTTCACCATTTACGTATCAGAGAGGGTGATGATCTCTCACCATATACATACCAGACAGGTTGAGCATCTCTCACCATTTACATACTAGACAAGGTGAGCATCTCTCACCATTTACATACCAGACAGGGTGATGATCTCTCATGATATACATACAAGACAGAGTGATGATCTATCACCATTTACATACCAGACAGCATGACAATCTCTTACCATATACATACCGACAGTGACGATCTCTCACCACTCGCATACCAGACAAGGTGAGCATCTCTCACCATATACATACCAGACAGGGTGATGATCTCCCATCATTCACATACCAGACAGGGTGAGCATCTCTCACGATTTACATACCAGACACGGTGATGATCTATCACCATTTACAATCCAGACAGGGTGAGCATCTCTCACCATTTACATACCAGACAGCATGATGACGTCTCACCATTTACATACCAGATAGGGTGGTGATCCCTCATCATTTACATACCAGACAGGGTAACAATCTATCAGTCTTTAAATACAAAAGAGAGTGACAATCTCCCTCTATTTAATGTCCAGACAGGGTGACGATCTCTCACCATTTACGTACCAGACAGTGTTACGATATCTCACCATTTACACACCAGACAAACTCTCACCATTTACATACCAGACAGTCACAATCTCTCGCAATTTACACACCAGGCAGGGTGACAATCCCTCACCATTTACATACCAGACAGGGTGACAATCTCTCGTAGTAGGTGCCTTGCGCTGGAACATGTTGAATATCTTGGTGGCAAGAGAATCAGCAGTAAAACATCACAGATCTTTCTGCAGAATTCTGTTTCTGTCTCTTCGTTTTCCATCCAAGGATGAAGGATAAACTTTGGTTGTGGGTCGCTTTCTTTCTTTCTGTATGGAAGCATAAACGTAATGAATCAAAAGTCGAAAAAATACAAAGAGATCCGACAAACAGCCAATGTAATACACAAAAACTACTATACAGCAGTATAGATGTAAATTTAGAGACACACTCATGGACTTGGCACCGGGGTGCACATCGCCACGGATTACCTTCAACATTGTACAGATTTATTTACTGACCAAGCCAGCCCTAGGATAGTCACAATGTACCATATTAAATGTGCCAAAGTTAGGCTGAATACCATAAGTGTCTAGCTTTACAGGCATCACCGCATCAGTTTTTTAGGGCTGCGTCAACCCTGTTTATTGGTCACAGCAAAAAAAAAAATGTAAAAATTTGTTGTTGTTGTTTTTTGTTTCGTTTTTACACATTTCTCTCTCAAAGTTTTGCCAAAAAAATGTTCTTAGGCATTAAGTCAGTGTCTTGTTTTATAATTTTGAAGGGAATAGTATTGTTGAAGGCTGACTGTTCAGTACATGTAACTCAAAGAACATTGTTGGTTTCATTCAAATCGTATTAAACACTAATGCATCAGTTTGCCAGAAAAGATGAAGGAGAAAAAATAAAAAGATCAAACAAGCCTAGCTCCCTCTCTTGCTAGAAGTGCCTGTTATAACTAGAAATTAGTTCTATTCAACCTTACTGCTGTGTTGTTTCTTTCTATTCTCATATGAATGCTATGATAAATTATGCTATTTACAGTATTGTGCTCTGAACACATGGCCTCAGTCACCCAATTAATGAATGTACCTCTTGGCAGCATAGCGGATATCTCTAAAGTGAGTGAGGAGAGAGAGGACAACTTCCTGTGTCATGAACTTGACCCAGTCAATCTTGGACAGCCGACAACTCACATCTTCTATCACAAGCCAGATTTCATTTCTTAGCAAAAACAAGAAAGAACAAAGTTTTCGTTTAAATTTATAACAGAAAATTTGAGAAGGGTCACGATAAAATCCCATAGTGTTATAGTAATGTGGAATATGCCTAAGAAAGTGATTGATAGTGATTAATGCCAGATACAAGCAGATATACATAAGATAACATCAGTGTGCACCCATTACTTTCAGAGGACCATCGGTGTCAGTATATGAGGACATCCACGGACCCCAAAAATGTGACATCTAGTGGCCTTGATGTGGCTACATTCAGTTTATTTTTTGTCATATTTATACCCAGCAAACCCTGATATAGTGATCATTGTATTTTGTGTTTGTTTTCAGCTTTGTACATGGGTTATTCCCCTTGATGTGTTTTGCCAGGAGTTATGTCCCTTGATGTGATTACATGAGCATATCACTCAAAATCCTTTTCAGAGAGGATTTAATTTGATGCAGATTTCATTTATACCCAGCAAACCCGGATACAGTGATCATTGCATTTTGTGTTTGTTTTCAGCTTTGTGCATGGGTTATTCCCCTTGATGCGTTTTGCCAGGACTTATGTCCCTTGATGTGATTACATGAGCATATGACTCAAAATCCTTTTCAGAGAGGATTTAATTTGATGCAGATTTCTTTTTAGAGCTTACTGTAACAACGTGACAAAGTTTTTCTCGTCTTTCCCAAGCTGTCTGTACCATGTGAGAACAAAATCTCCAAGGACAAGGTCTAAAACCTCCTGGACGGCATAATCCATGTTTCTGGAAACCACCACTTTTCTCTGGTCAGGAATGGCATGGGCCTTGGACTCCTGAAAGGGGAGATGGAGAGACAAGGAATACACTTTCTCATGTTCTAAAACTACAATGAAATAGAGTGAACTTTTGAGGAATAAAAAATAAAAAAATAAACAAGGTTCATTACATGAAATATTTATCACATCCTAAAATAATCTCATAATATATATACCAGGCTAATGAATATTTT
This sequence comes from Hanleya hanleyi, assembly GCA_036873755.1. Taxonomy (NCBI): domain Eukaryota; kingdom Metazoa; phylum Mollusca; class Polyplacophora; order Lepidopleurida; family Hanleyidae; genus Hanleya; species Hanleya hanleyi. The sequence goes on from JAVTVY010050459.1 coordinate 147,791, forward strand.
ACAACTATTATGAATTAGTCTTAACTAGAGGTTCCGCTTTGACCCTTGGGTTGCCGCTCCGGCATGAAGCCTATGCTGGTTGTTTTTTTAAGCAAAAACATACGTCTCCCCCAACCTCCCACCTTGCGTTGAGTGGGCACATCATTAAGGGAAAGTGCTATAAAATTAATGTAGAAATAAGTGTCAAGTAGTTCTCCTGATATCTTGCCGACAAGGTCTGTATATACATGTACAATTAGATGAATGGATGGACGGACAATGGACAAGGATAAATGCACGCACAAACCAAAATCTAATCAAATGAGGGGGCTATTCCAATGAACCTTCCAAGTTTGGCGAAATTCTGTTCAGTAGTTCTCAAGATATCTTGCAGACAAGGCCTGTATATACATGTACATGAAGATGGACGGACGGACGATGGACACGGATGAATGCACACACACACCAAAACCTAATCAAATGAGAGGTTATATCCCAATGATGCTTCCATCCAAGTTTGGTGAAATTCCGTCCAGTAGTTTCAAGATATTTTGCAGACACGGCCTGTATATACATGTACAAGTAGATGGACGGACACCGAACACGGATGAATGCACGCACACACACCAAAACCTAATCAAATGAGGGGGCTATCCCACTGAAGCTTCTGTCCAAGTTTGGTGAAATTCCGTCCAATAGTTCTCAAGATATCTTGCAGACAAGGCCTGTATATACATGTACAAGTAGATGGATGGACGGATGCCGGACACGGATGAATGCACACACACACACACACCAAAACCTAATCAAACGACGGGGCTATCCCACTGAAGCTTCCATCCAAGTTTGGTGAAATTCCGTCAAGTAGTTCTCAAGATATCTTGCAGGCAAAGCCTGTATATACATGTACAAGTAGATGGACGGATGGACGGACACCGGGCACGGATGAATGCACACACACACACCAAAACCTAATCAAATGACGGGGCTATCCCAATGAAGTTCCATCCAAGTTTGGTGAAATTCCATCCAGTTGTTCTCAAGATATCTTGCAGACAAGGCCTGTATATACATGTACCAGTAGATGGACGGACAGACGGACACCGGACACGGATGAATGCACGCCCACACACTAAAACCTAATCAAATGAGGGGGCTATCCCACTGAAGCTTCTATCCAAGTTTGAGGGAATTCCGTCCAGTAGTTCTCAAGATATCTTGCAGACAAGGCCTGTATATACATGTACCAGTAGATGGACGGACGGACGGACACCGGACACGGATGAATGCACACACACACACTAAAACCTAATCAAATGGGGGGGCTGTCCCAATGAAGCTTCCATCCAAGTTTGGTGAAATTCCATCCAGTTGTTCTCAAGATATCTTGCAGACAAGGCCTGTATATACATGTACCAGTAGATGGACGGACGGACGGACACCGGACACGGATGAATGCACACACACACACCAAAACCTAATCAAATGAGGGGGCTATCCCACTGAAGCTTCTATCCAAGTTTGAGGGAATTCCGTCCAGTAGTTCTCAAGATATCTTGCAGACAAGGCCTGTATATACATGTACCAGTAGATGGACGGACGGACGGACACCGGACACGGATGAATGCACGCCCACACACCAAAACCTAATCAAATGAGGGGGCTATCCCACTGAAGCTTCTATCCAAGTTTGAGGGAATTCCGTCCAGTAGTTCTCAAGATATCTTGCAGACAAGGCCTGTATATACATGTACCAGTAGATGGACGGACGGACGGACACCGGACACGGATGAATGCACACACACACACCAAAACCTAATCAAATGGGGGGGCTATCCCAATGAAGCTTCCATCCAAGTTTGGTGAAATTCCATCCAGTAGTTCTCAAGATATCTTGCAGACAAGGTAAGGGGACGGACAGACAACCATCCATCCAGACAGACATCCATCCAACCAGACAGACAGCACAAACACTAGATGTCTCCCCCCAACATAGTTGGGGGAGACATAATAAGTTATGTTAACAGAGTGGATACACATGTAAATATGCATGCTAGTCATTTTATTTGAATTGTGATATATACAACCATATGCCAGATTTGTATTTGCTGGAAAATTATTTATTGCATTTTGTGACTAAAATGATTAAATTGCCAATCCAGTTCAAATGATAACAGGCCTGCATTTTACCAGTCACTTTCAGGAAAATTTTGATAAAGCAAAGTCAATTGATCATGCTTGTAGCCATTATAATATATTCATATCAGTTAACGTGTACATAAGAAAAAGTCATAAGCACATGTCTAACTAAAACAGGTCTCACCATTAAAGATTTTAGCAACACATTCATGGCATTGACTTTCTTAACAGCTGGGGGTGGGCGATAAGGCTTCCCCCGGACCAAAGTCCATGACACTCCGAACCAGACTCCAAGACCAGCCACTCCCAGGTAGAGGACAAGCAGGAGAATGGCCCTCAGAAGGTCAAAGTGGTACAACAAGGCACATATTGCAACAGCAACACCACAAACTACAGACAGCTTCATTTCGAATGGATCATCATTTCAACCATCTGAAAAATATCATTGGTAAAATCAGGACTCCATCAGCACAAAAAGTTATAGACTTACTTGCAGAATTATCAGTTTTCTGAACCATGCATTCATCTCATACTATGAGAAGTGGGGTATGGTGTATTGTTCCACTGCCAAGACAGGGTATTTCAGTCCAAAAGATAAAGAACCCAATGATAGAGTGATGTCCAAGTAATGTCTACATTACCAGAGTACATTTCTGCTCTTCATTTTGGTACAAAAAATTTGTAATGCAATTATATCCACAACTAAAGTGGTACTGTTATGAGACTGGAAGCACTGATGGCTAATAAATAGCTCAATAATAATAGTACATGTATGTTTCAGATGTGGCAATATGGAATGGTCCTGAACAGAGGTCATATGATTTGATTTATAATTAATCCATGCCCATCTGCGTCTTCATACATCAAGTCAAATATCATGTGTTATTCGTCCTGGTTAAATATGGCAGGAATTTCCTTCAAGCCATTGCTACATGTAGGTGATGTCAGATCTCTTTAAAATATTTTTCAGTTCATATTCAGTGACTTAACCACAAGTGTCCCTGTACAGCCTCTTCAAAATATGACATAGTGATACACCTGTGACATATATATAGTTCAAAAACATGATAGGGTGTCACAGCGTTAATCTCCATTGTATTTACTATCAGGATCTATGTTAATGTAACGTTCTTTTTTTTTTATTCCACTCACGATTTGTACTTTCAATTTGTTTGTCTGGAAGAGGCATTAGTATAGGCTTGCCTGTTCGCCAATCCCAGTTTCCCTTTGAGGAAATAAATATATTGTTTAAACCATCTGCAAATGTCTTATAAACGGGCCAGGATAATCGACTGAAATGTTTTGAATTCGACTAAAGAAACAGAAACTCGGTCGGTTATTTGATCATAGCTCGCTTAATTCCGGAATAGCTGAAGAGTTTCTCTTTCCAAAAATAAATAGTTTGATAAAAAAATATTTTTAATTTTGAGATAGTGGACAACTGAAATAATCGTGTTGACTTCACTGAAATTTTTTCGGGACCGACCGACATGCGGTTTTTCTTGTCAGGAAAATTATGCATGTACCTTCTACCGTTTTCCGTAAAAGGGTTCGCTGAAATAATGCGATCGAAAATGAAAAATTTGAAAATCAATTTTCCTATTTCTAAGCTAAAACTTACCTTCACATACCTTATTGCTATCGTGTTCCTACGCGATTGCCCCATTGTAAAACCTTACCACAGAACCAAAAGAAATAGTCCCTGTAATGCCCCAATGCCCATGCGCGAGTACCCAGAATCCTCTCTGTCTGACCACGTCACTTCCTTCTTTCCTATTCAATCGCAGTGTGAATAACCCATTAGCGGGGAGGCTGGGAGGGCCATCACAGTATGTGAAGGTAAGTTTTAGCTTAGAAATAGGAAAATTGATTTTCAAATTTTTCATATTTCTTGCGCTGTAAAACTTACCTTCACATACCTTATTGCTAGAATATCATAGCAGGAGGAGGGAAATAGTGGTCAAACAGAAAAGTTCTCAAGCATAGGCCGCAAGGCAAAACAGGAGTCAGCGAGATAATCGAGTGCCATAAAGACATATAACATGACGGTATGGCCATCGATATAATCACCCAGCCCTAATATATACATATAAGCGGGCCTAGTGAATGGCTGACAAGCACTAGACCAAAACCTCCCGCCCCCCCCCTTTTTTTGAAAATTTGGGGAGAGCAGACACTTACCAGATTTTAAAAAAATGGTAAAATCACTAGGTCTAGTGCGTAGCCGGGTCCGCAACTGACTGGGCAGCCACCAGGGGTCCCAGTGAGAAGATGTCCCGTCGTTGGAGCGTCAGATCCCGGAGGTAGTGAGACACGAAGGTAACATTACTCCTCCAGTAGCAGGCCATAGAGCCCAGGATGCCGCCATGGCCCTGACCTCATGGGCGGAGACCTTGGACAAGGAGATAACCTCAGGTGGTACGTCCGTGTACGCAAAACGAATAGTCTTGGCAAGCCAGGAAGATATAGTATTTTTAGATATCTCCTGCTTGGAAGAGGGCCCAAACGGGATGAAAAGACGCACCCGCCCAGCTCTCATATGCTCCACACGTGCCAGGTAACAGGAGAGAGCTCTGACGGGGCACAAGACTCTGTCATCGTCAACAGCCGCGGACAGGATGTTGGACAGAGCCGGGATGACGAACTCTCTCGGAAGATTGTCGTAGAGGGACTGGTTCTTCGCAACAAAATCCGGGAGAGTAGATAACGCCACCCAGGTCCACTTAGGGTTGTATCTCAAAGACCTGAAGTCCAAGGCATGGATTTCTGATACGCGGGTGGCAGAGGCAAAGGCAATCAGAAATACGGTCTTGTAAGATAGAAACTTCAACTCACAGGTGCCGATGGGTTCGAAGGGCGGCTCAGAGAGCCATCTCAAAACCAGAGCCAAATCCCATTTAGGAAGCTGCGGCGTCGGAGTAGGCCTCTCCACCCGAAAGGAACGAAGAAGGGCAGAAAGGTTGACGTCGAGTGATGGGTTGACACCTGTGGTCAATTGAAGTACCCTGGAGATAGCGGACCGATAGCCGTCGACCGTGGCCGGAACAAGCTGCCTGTCATGGAACAGATGCAAAAGGAAGTCTGCTACCTGCTGAACAGAGGCAGAGGTTGGAACAATTCCACGTCCAAAACACCAGGTAGCGAAGGACTTCCACTTGTTCTGGTACACCGCAGTCGTTGATGCTCTGGTGGACCGGACCATCCTTTCGGACGCTTCGACAGAAAATCCAGCCTCAACGAGCTGATGCTGGAGCACTTGAACGCGGTCAGTTGAAATAGACCGGGATTCGAGTGATACAGGCTGGATCTCGGCTGACGAAGCAGGTTCCACCAAAGCGGCAGCCGACGAGGCACGTCTATGAGAAGATCCATTAGGTCTGGAAACCAAGGGCGAGTGGGCCACCACGGAGCCACAAGGTAGACCACGCACGGCTGTGCTTGGATCTTCCGGAGGACTTGTGACAAGATTGCTGGCGGCGGGTAGGCGTACGCAATCATGTCGGACCAGTCCAAAGACAGGGCGTCGACTGCCAGGGCTGCTGGATCCGGAACGGGAGACACATAGGCCGGCAGTAGATGGTTCCAACGGGTGGCGAACAGATCTACGTTCGGCGTCTCCCATATCCGAGACATCTGGGCTAGGATGTCTTCGTGGAGCTGCCATTCGGTCGCTATTATCTGATTCGGTCTGGACAGTGCGTCGGCTAAGACGTTCAGATGACCGGGAATGTGGCGAGCTCGCACAGAAATTCCGTTGTCCCAACATAGGCTGAAGAATTTCTGTGCTTGATCCAGCAGTTGGGGAGAGTGAGTCCCTCCCTGCTTGTTTATGTAGGCGAGGACTGTCGTGTTGTCCGTTGCTACCAACAAGCGTTGGTCCTTGAGGTCTGGAAGCAATCTCTGTATGGGCAGGGTTACGGCCTGGAACTCCAATACATTGATATGTAGCTTCCTCTGGCTGTCGTTCCACAAGCCGGATATTGACCTCGAACCCAAATGTGCTCCCCATCCTTCCATCGATGCGTCCGTGAACAGTTGACGGGACGGCTGAAAGGGTAGGAAGGTGACACCTATCATCACGTTCTCCGGCTGCAGCCACCAGCGTAGGAGACGTTTGACATCCTCTGTCACAGGGACAGTAGGATTCAGGTGCCGTTTCGGCCAATGGTTGTTGAGGTGCATCATCAACGGCCGAAGCTGCAACCGACCTCGAGGTGTTACATCCTGAGTTGATGTTAACAGGCCGATAATTGCAGCGAACTGGAGAGCACGTCTGTGCTGACGTCAGAATTTTCTTCCAGCGGTCTTCCGGAGGTTTCGCTAACGCTGAAAGGGTGTCGTAGTAAACTCCGAGAAAGACTCGAGACTGGGATGGTGTCAACTCCGATTTGCCCTCGTGAGGAAGATAGCCCAGAGCAACAAGGACCTCCCAAACGAAATTGGTGTCCTTGCGGAGTTCCTCCCTGCACTGATTCCGTAGTAGGGAATCGTCGAGGTAGAAGTGGTACTTGAGACCTCTCGTGTGCAGTAATGACGCCACCGGGTTGAAAATTCTGGTGAAGACCCAAGGGGATGTGGATAGTCCGAAAGGGAGCACGCGTAACTGGAACTTCCGGTTGCCAACCAGGAAGCGCAGATACTTGTGATGAGCCCTGTAGGTCGGAACATGCAGATATGCATCTTGGAGGTCGAGAGACGTCATCCAATCCCCTTGTAACAGAGCCGAACGAATAGACCGGAACGACTCCATCCGGAAATGAGGAGGTGGGGCCAAGAAGTCCTTGTTCAACCGACGCAGGTTTATAACCATACGCATTTTGGTGGTGTTCTTCTTGGGGACCAGGAACACCGGAGAATAAAAGCCCGGGGACAGATCGTTTGGCGGAAGTTCTGTAGCTGCACCCTTCACTACCAACTTGTCCACGGACCTCTGAATCTCCATCAGGTGCTCCCGACGCACTGGAATTCGAGACGCCCTGGGTGACGTAGTCAACGGGGGAGTTGTGGCGAACTCCAGCCGATACCCATGACGTAGGGTGTTCAATACCCACGAATCCGCCTGGATTGCCTCCCAATTCCTCCAAAACCTTACAAGTCTCCCGCCTACCGGAAGCGCCGGATCTGGTGGAATTGGGAACAGCAGCAACGTGCGGTCTCGCCATGCAGAAAGCACATCTGCATGGCCCATGTCCTCATTTCTTGGAAGCTTTGGCGGACTTCCCTTTTCCGCCACCATGCTTAGAGTGGCCGCTCCCCCCTCCCTTCGAACCTCCGCCGGATTTCGAAGAGGAGGGTATATCCTTCTTGGCAGCAGCCCCGGAAGAAGAACTTGAAGATGAAGCTTTCTTCGGGGCCGAAGAAGACGACGTCGAGGCCTCAGGGGCCGATCGCTTCCTCTGTTGCGGTCCAAAGTAAGAATGTGTGGTCCTGGCAGCGGACATTTCATTCTGCAGCTCAGGTAGTACACCGGCAAACAGAAGTCCTGAGGCGGGGGACTGCTCCCTTAAGGTCGATCTCACACTGGACGGAGTATATGCGAGACGCCTTAAGTGTACAAACATAGCGGACATGAAGACTGAGGATGCCATCAAGTCCGCGTCTGCACGCGCAGCTGCCGTCAGGAAGTCCTTCATCAGGTTGACGTCATCCACCGGAACAGATACATAACCGGAAGGCGACGTTTGAGGTATACGATTAAGGATCGTGCGAATGGCGTAAAGAAACCAATCGAGATGGGAAGTAATCGCTACCTCCTGTCTAGAAGTGTCCTCCAGTAGACAAATCTGACGGACAGAAAGAGAAATGTCTTTCTTCGGCGGAGAAACTCCAAGAAACTGATCGAGTTCTGGTTCCTGGACTGCTGCTCGATCATGCCAAGGTGAACCGTGTACTGAATACGACCGGAACACGGGTCGCTCCAGCGGGAAGACACCAATAGATTTCTTAAAAAGAGATCTAGAATCCTGTTGTCGTTGCCTCTCATCTTGGGTCTTAGGAAGTGAGAAGGCGTCCCGCATGCGTTCAGCACATTCAAAGACGGCTCTAGAAGGCGGAAGTGACGTGCGATGTGACGGCTCTTGTCGGAGATCAGACATCGCAGTGACCCTTCTGGATTCTACAATTGGCGGAGGAGTCATATCCGGAAACAACTCATACAGGCGAGCCAGTGTATCAGAGTAACTGGACGCGGCGAGGTCCGGATCAGCATCAAACAAGGAAGTCCGTTCTTCCGCTTCCGTCTCAGCGTTATTCACTGTCCCGGGATTCACAGGGGTAAACCTGGGCACAAACGAGGGAGGTGTAGGTCTACTACCCTGCGAGAGATCAAGTGGTAGCTGAGGATGGGAACCGGAAGTCGGCCTCCTTGATGATACGGGGCGAGGTTGATAGCCAGCCCACACGGGCACCGGAAGTGGTGTAGGAGATGGTGGTGGAGGCATCAACATGTCACGCTGTAGGGCTGCGAAGTCAGCAGACAATCTATTAAACCTATCAAAGAGGTTGGCAGGAATAGATGTTGCTGGAGGACACTGCCTATCAGAAGGAGGAAGTAAGGCAGAACCGGAAGCAACCGCATACTGGGACATCGCCGGCCTAGCTGGGTATCTAGGCAGATGTGGGTGAGCAACCCTCACTTGTCGTCTCGGTATAGGTGCATGATCTGGCATAGCATATCTGACAGGCCTAGGAGAAGGAGAACGGAAGTGAGCACCCGATGTACCGGAAGTCGGTCGTGTAGGAATACGTGCAGTAGGAAACACGTGACGTGGTACATCAACAGGTCGGACTACAGAAGCCACAGAAGGGTATGAAGTAGGCCTATACACTACACTGCGTACAGGAAGCGGAGAGTACGGCGGTGCAGCATAGGGAGCCGGACTGCTATACACCGATGACGTAACCGGAAGTCTGTTCATCGATGACGTTACTCTCGTATCATACATCGACGAATGACCCGGAACCCCATAACCAGATGCATAGGCAGGAACATCATACGCAGAGGCAGTCCTATAGTAGGATGAAGTAGTCGACGTCGGAGCATGCGCAGAAACAGCAGCGGAAGTTCCGATGTGATACGATGATACCGGAAGGTAAGACGATACCGGAAGGTATGAAGTCAATGGTTGCATATAAGCATCCGAGATACTCGGAGCTACCGTTGGCCGGAAGTCATAACTGGACACAGGCATGCGTTGACGCTGGTCCGGTTGAGTAAGCTGCGGGGGAGCTGACAACGGCTGTTGTAAAGGCGCCCTGGACAGTCTGGGAACATTCAGTAGGGAATGGCCAGAAGCAGCAAAACCGGAAACGGGTGTAATAATCACCGTAGACTGCACTGGGCGAGGTGATATTACGGTCGCAGGAACAGCTGACATCTTCGTAGGTAGTATAGACGTAGATGAGCTGCGCCGAGATGAAGACAGATTCTCCGGAAGTGACGAGTCCTTGACCACGGAAGTCACAGTCTCCGGGTTGACAATCCGAAACAGGGGACCCTCAGTCGGAAGTGACATCACAGAGGTGGGGTCAAAGTTGGCCGTCAAGGTCAAGGGCGTCCCGTGCAGTAACTTACCTACGGGACGGCCGCCATCTTTGTTCCCCACCTTGGTCCCTGAAACAGAATTTGTACATGGAGGAGGAGAAATACTGACTACATTCGGCAAATTACTAGATGGAGTTACTCTCATATCATGCGTAACGGACATATCAAGAGAGGCAGACTCATCCGGCTCGTTCACAGGAGAGCGAGACGGAGAGTCGACCAAGCTCTCGGCACAATCGAAGCCAGGCGGGGGCAAAACTTCACTGGCATATGAACTGACAAGATATTGTTGGAATACGTCGTCGGTCCACAGCTCGCATTCTGCACATTTGGCAAACTGATCACACCAGACCCCTCTACACGGCGGACAAGCTGAATGCGGATCCGTCGTGGGTTTGGATCGTCCACATACAACACAAAACACGGACGCCATCTTTATTATGATTCGACAATACTCCCTGACGATATTTGAAGTCCAGGTAGGTCTCGAATCCAGGAATTTGGTAATATTCCTTCTTCTCTGTCAAGGTAATATCCCAGGAAATCTCCGTAGGTAATCCAAGGTTACGAGTGAGGAATATCGTGGTATTACAGATGTAGATCTTGAAACTTTTACGGGAGCACAATGGAACTACGTCTGACCGCTACGATTGTAGAGGAAAGAAAGAAGTGACGTGGTCAGACAGAGAGGATTCTGGGTACTCGCGCATGGGCATTGGGGCATTACAGGGACTATTTCTTTTGGTTCTGTGGTAAGGTTTTACAATGGGGCAATCGCGTAGGAACACGATAGCAATAAGGTATGTGAAGGTAAGTTTTACAGCGCAAGAAATATCAAGAAATTTTCAGCGGAAAACGGGTGACTGCCGTGAGTAAAAATCCGGATTTGAAGACTCCGGAATCATGATCGCGGGTAAGTTTATGGGAAAATTTGCAAGGTTGATGAGTCAGAATTGTGAATTAAAAAAAAAAAAAAAATTACCCGCTATCATGATTCTGGATTTTTGGACTTTTCTGAAGTCCATCTTCAAATCCGGGTTTTTACTCGCGGCAGTCACCCATTTTCCGCAGAAAATTTCTTGATTTTCGATCGCATTATTTCAGCGAACCCTTTTACGGAAAACAGTAAAAGGTACATGCATAAATTTTATATCATTTTATTCGTAAAATAGTAGAGGATTCCGGAAACGTAAAAGTATTTCAGTCAGTTCACGCAATAATTTTCCGGACAAGAAAAACTGCATGTCGATAAAAATTTCAGCGAAGTCGACACGATTATTTCAGTTGCCCACCATCTCAAAAACAAAAATACTTATTTGTTATCAAACTATTTATTTTTGAAAAGAGAAACTCTTCAGCTATTCCAGAACGTTTAGATTGCCAGAATCGCACCAGTATTAAGCGAGCTATGAGCAAATAACCGACAGAGTTTCCGTTCCTTCAGTCGAATTCAAAACATTTCAGTCGATTACGCCGTCCCCTTATAAATATAGATTATCACTACGAGTGCTCATTTATCTGATTTTCATCACACGAGTTTGATAAAACCCATATGAAACGAGCTTTAGCGAGTTTCATATGGGTTTTATCAAACGAGTGTGATAAAAATCAGATAAATGACCACGAGTGTTATAATTTATTTCTCACATCAAATTAATGTTGAAAAATATCCAAAAATATAGTTAGCAAACTGTAAGGGTGTGATACAGGTTTTGTATCACATGGGTGTATCACCTAGCTACAACATGTAACCTAGTGATGACGTTTATATATTGACCTTATATTGTCACTAGGTTACAAGCCGCTCCATACCACATTTGTCTTTTATTTTCCGTATGGTATAAAGAATCAAGTTACGGCCACATACCTATCATTTCTTGGTAGATGGTATCATTTCGAATAGCGGTGACACACTGCCCGCAAAATCCGCTGCCGATTTCATCGCATTTCAGCCAGTTTTTCCAGCAGCTCCCGCTTCGATCTGCAATTTGTCTTCCATGTTTCTTTTCGAAATGAACTGCGCATGCGCCAATGCCGTGACCTTTGTAAAACTTTCTCACTGTTTTAGGAGATGTGAGAGATTTTAACGACACTCTATTGTAGCCCTTATGTCCCTTGACAAAGGGTTTGTTACAATTAATGCAATTATCCATGCTTAACTTTAACAAGTTAAAAATCGTCTGCTACCACGCTTTCCGGTTTTACAAAGGTCACGGCATTGGCGCATGCGCAGTTCATTTCGAAAAGAAACATGGAAGACAAATTGCAGATCGAAGCGGGAGCTGCTGGAAAAACTGGCTGAAATGCGATGAAATCGGCAGCGGATTTTGCGGGCAGTGTGTCACCGCTATTCGAAATGATACCATCTACCAAGAAATGATAGGTATGTGGCCGTAACTTGATTCTTTATACCATACGGAAAATAAAAGACAAATGTGGTATGGAGCGGCTTGTAACCTAGTGACAATATAAGGTCAATATATAAACGTCATCACTAGGTTACATGTTGTAGCTAGTGTATCACCTTGCTTTTGGCTGCAGTGATGTGAGAAACACGTTTCTCACCCACACGCAATTTCCGGCTAATATTCCTAAATTTTTATACCCTAATTAAAACGGCAGAATGTAACAGGCTAAGAATATATTTTCTTCAAGAAGTAACCTATAGTTTATCTTCTGGAATTAATTATCGCTCTTATGGAAATAAAATCGGTGGTCATGGTGTCACGCACGAGAGTTCTACTATGGCCATCAATTTTGTTTTTGAAAGATCATGCACGATAAGATGTGCAGCGTAGTGCCCCAAATTGTAGATGCAACTGAATATAGAGGCTGCTTGTCGTAGTGACGGAACGAATAAAGACATGAAAACTTAACTAGCTTGGACTAGCTAGTTCTGAAAATGAAACAAGGAAAGGCTCAAGTACATCAGTGTTGTTGTTGTTGTTGTTAACTTGCTGTTGAGTGTTGTTATTGTTCACTTGACTTTTTGACTTGTGCCTGACCCAACATCCAGACAAAGATGAGGATCTAAGGTAGACTATGTTCCTATTTACCGGAAAGTGTTTTCGGAACTACATCACATCTGAAAGACAGTGAAAGACATCAATTTCCCTCAAAACTGTCAAAAGAAAACAGTTCCACATGTCAGTAATCTGTCATGTGACTAAAATTTATTCAAACCTCGCGCTAGTCTCGTTTGTATCACATGGCTAACGTTTCAAAATATTTTGATTTCTCCTGCTGTCCGGTAGCTGTCGCGTTGTACCTTCTTTGGCCAGTACTAAATTGCCGTACACCCGGTGCACAGGAGAATCCACAACGGGAAAGCCATGTGTGCGGGAAGAAGGCGGAAGAAAGTCGACATGTCCTAATTTTTTGTCAAATTTCTCCTCATTTTGACGTTAGATCTGTTGAAAATTTGTGACATTGATGATTAGAAGCATGGATGAATCTCATTCTGGATCATGGGGCAGCACAAGCGAGGAAATTTTGAGAAAACAGTTCCCCATGCATCGGGCTTGTCGAGATGGAGATGTGCAGACGTTGTCGTCTTTGTTGGGTGATTTTGATGATTTCGGTCCCGCCAATGGGTTGTTTGTTGAAGACACGTTTTATGGGTGGACACCAGCCCATTGGGCGGCTTATTTTGGAAAGGTAAATAATCAGATAATATCATGGATCAATATCATACATACTGAAATATCTTTTTGTCTTGGATCACGGAGAAAAAAAAATGCTGTCCAATCATGAACAACACATGCATGGCAGGTCAAGATGACATTCTCTCTCGATAATTATTCCATTTCCAAATATAGATCATCTACGGGTGAAAGAGGTATAGAGGAACACGTGATGACGTCACCCCCCCGCTGTTCCCCCCTCTGAAAAGTCTACAATTAACATTGAAGTTAATGAAATTTATCATAAAAAAGTACAACTCAATTACCATTCTAACATATTGGGGAGCTAAGATATCTTCTGCGTCTGAAAGTTTGGTAATTTTCTCATACTTATTGTGTGTCCCAACAAATCTATTGAGAACGTTTTGTCCGATTTTTTGAAAAATATATATTGTTGTGTTCTGAAACTTACGCCACTAGTACAATGCAAATTCCTACGAAGTAGGCTACAGATCGCAAATTGTCCGGTAATGAGTGAGTGAGTGAGTGAGTGAGTCAGTCCATCCGAATCCTTTCGTCGGCAAAATAAGGAGAACCGTTAACATTAGAACCTTGATTTTTGGCATGAACGTGCATTAGGGCATTGTTACCAGCAAGTTCTGAGCTGATCGAATTCTGATGAAAATTTAATTTATAATTAATTTTTTATTATTTATTGATGACTCGAGTGCACTGTCATGCCCATCGGGAACCCTTGACTGTATGCTTCACTGTGACTTTTAAGCGCCTGGGACTAACTTCGGCCGCCCAGCACTAAAGCAAAAAAAAAAAAAAAAATTATGCGCCCAGCACTCGAAAATATCAGTAACTTTAATGGTACTTGCCAAAATATGTCGGCATTATACGTTTCCAGGTAGCTCCGCCATGTTTTCCCTAATAGTCCACGCCACGCTTCCCGAGCTGTATATGCCACGATGCATGAAGGAAGCAAATCATTTTATCGGAGAATGGAGGTTGTTATTTCGTCTGCTGCGAAGTTTTACCGAGCCACGAGTATCACTTTACATGTACATGTATTTTATAAATCATTGTCAGAAGCGCCAAGCAACTTTGAAAAACTTCTTCTCACAGAAGCGTCAGGGTATTTGTTGGCTTTCGGTGGTCGTTGTTGTTGTTCTAAGACGTCAGCTTCCAAAATATATTTTAATTATATCTATATTAAAAGCACACATGCATGTGTGCGCTCGCTCGTACGTCGTAATCAGTCTATTAGATCTACATGTACTATGAGATATCTATAATATGGCTAGTTGAACAGTACACTTGAATCTAGTATTAAACTGGAGATTCTGGAGTAATCTATTTTTAGCCTCACTGTAATGTTGACACACATTCCGATGGTATCCGCTTTCACTCATTTGCTGGTCTTGGAATTCCGTTGAAGGCATATTATACTGCACGTTTTATATATCCAGCCTATACAACATTGCATAATTTCTTCAGTTCAGTCATTAGTTAAAAAATGTTCTACCTCAAAAAGAAATAAAAAATTACTGGATTTTATGAGAGAAATTACTAAATTTAAACACAACAATGACCCTATTATCTGTTATTACTGAAGAGATCAATAATAAGATCATCGTTGTGTTTTAAATTCAGTAACCTATAACCAGTTGTTTATTTTTTCGTGTGTGCTTTATTGTTCATTGATTATTACTATGTACTCTCTTCAGATGAGGTACCTTGAAGTTGAATGCCAAATAAATATATCCATGGAGAATGGCTCTCTTTTGATTCTTGCATTCTAACAAATCTCTGATCTTGACCGTTCTCACTTCAAATTTGTGTTTCTTTTCCAGTTTCCGGTCTTATTTTGGGACTTGAAACATTTACTTCTCAACTGCTCTGACAGAGCACCATTCCCTACGCTAATTTGAAAAAAATCTCCTAATGCCGAGAAGAGGGGGGGGGGGGGGGTGCCCCGCTCTCTCGGACTCTCCTCCCAACACCTCGTGCTGTACTGCTGGGCTGATCAGTGCCCATGGTAATAGAAACTGAGGGCGATAATAGTTGCTATGCTAACGACTCACCAGCGATGACATCTGGAAAAGTTAATAGTTCCCACTGTCAATTTAGAGATGCTATATAAATTCTCTCATGGTAGCACACAGGGCCCCCAAGTCATCTCTCGAGTACACACTTAAATTATATCAAACCCTATTTCGTAGGTCCTGTGACGTTAGTCACACTGCCATGTATTATAAGATTGAGTCAAAATATTACCGAACAGCACCCAGTAGAACTAGGGCCTATCTGTTTGAAACATTTTCTGTTTTGGGTGGTCATTCTCTGGGTTAAATTTTGATGTCGCCAAGGCTGAGGGGGACTGGCCCATATGTGCAAAGGAGTGGGAGGTTGTCATTTTCTATTGTGACGTCAGGATCAACGCTATGACCTTGCTACTGTGACCAGTATTGATACATTGTCTTTGTAATGTCATATTGTGACATCATGGCATTACTGCTGATTTGTGACATTGTGGAACTGTAGAAATTCCATGAATGGAATAGAATGCCTATCAAACCTAGGAGTATTAGACTGGTCTAAATCAACAATGGCCGACGTCAAAATTTAACCCAGAGAATGAACACCCAAAACAGAAAATGTTTCAAACAGATAATTCTACTTGATGTTGTTTGCTAATATTTTGAATGAATACTATAATATTCGCATTTTATCAGTGACATAAGTTTCAGAACACAAGAATATATATTTCTCAAAAAATCAAACAAAACGTTCTCAATAGATTAGTTGGGACACACAATAGTTCTATATTTCAAAGCAAAAATTGTGTCCCGTCCAATCTGCCCGCATGTTATCTTACCCCCAGTTGAATTTGCGCTGGAGGCTAACAGATCAGCCAAATCTTTTGTTCTCTGTGAGACCCGTGTTCCTCTAATCGGACGGGTGCTATTTATCCTGCCGTTCCGCGCACATCGTTCATGGATACGAACAATTTTACACATGTTTGTAAAGGAAGTTGAAACTGATCAGTGTTCACAATTTCAGCCATCTAGACCATTTTTTCTGTAAAAAATATCAACTTTGGAATAAAATCAACTGCTTTTCACATCAAATTTTAGCGGAGAATTCAATTTTCTGAGAGCGGAAATGCACCAAATGTGTTTAATAATTTATCAAGGAGATCCTCTTCTTCAATTCTTCATATCAATTTTGGCAAGTGGCTTGACATGAATTTGCAGCAAGGGTGCATGCCACTGCCCTCCATGCATTGTCAATGTATCTTGTCTTTTTTTGGTGCCGTGGGTGTACTGTGGACCTGAAATCTATTGAATTTTGGCTTGACCTATTTCCTAAATCTATTTATGATAAGTTAAAGATCTCTGAATGCATGTTTGGCATGCAATTAAATGAGAATAGTCCAGAAATGTATTCAAGGTGACGATTACTTGATTGCAATTTAAAGAGCAAAATAGCAGAGTATATTTAGAGCTATGAATTAAGTTATGCTGTATCAGAACAACGCAAACTTGTGCCATCTTTCAGGTTCAAGCATCAATTTCGTTATTAACGGAATGAACAATAATTGGTTTAAATTTCTATCATTCATGTATCTTAAATGCAATAATTAATAATTTGTTTGTCTCTCAGCCTCTGAAGCTAAACCTGCAGGAAAAGGCTGAAATTTATGTTGACTGATATATTGTTGAAAGCGACTTATTCACTGATTCACTTACATCAACACATTTCGACAACTTCATTCAAACTTTAAGTGTTCATAACGTCGAACACTTGCTCAGGTCAAAGGTTGAGTGATTGTCATGTCAGAAATGCTTTGTACGGCACTGAGTGGGGATGCGGTGAGGACCCACTGTGATAATGTAAAGACGACATTTTTTTTTAATTTTTTTTATAGAAAATACATATAGAAGAAAAGTGTAGTTGGTACATTAGTGAGCTAAAATGTTATCTATTTGGGGAGAGGAAACATTTATTCAATTTAACACAGCCTAATTTTTACTCTCCAAGATTAAAACCTTGTTGTGTGGGTGAATAATGAAGTCAATTTTGGCTTCTTTTTTATACGCCCGCCGAAAGGCGGCCGTATTATGTGATGGCGTTTTCCGTCCGTGTGTCCGTCTGTCCGTCCGCCGTGTCCGGTCTATATCTGGGACAGATTCTGTCTACAGTTCTAATTTTTGGTGAGTGGGTACCCTATGGGGAGATGATGTGTCGCATACCAAAATGAAGGTCAAGGTCAGAGGTCAAAGGTCACTGGCCTAAAAAAACAGGAAATCACTTAAGTGTTCGTGTCCGGTCTATATCTGTGAACTTTTTCTATCCACAGTTGCAAATTTTTGTGAGTGGATACGCTAGGTGAAGACGATGTGTCGCGTACCAAAATTAAGGTCGAGGTCAGAGGTCAAAGGTCACTGTTGTCTAAATCAGGAAATCATTGATCGTTGATAGTTTTCTATCTACAGTTCTAATTTTTTGTGAGTGGATGCCCTAGGGGGGAATGATGTGTTGCATACCAAATGTAGGTCGAGGTCAGAGGTCAAAGGTCAGTGTGACTGAAAAGTCAGGAAATCATTAAAAGTTTCTAATTTTTTGTGAGTGGATTCAATAGGGGGAAATGAAGTGTCGCATACCAAAATATAGGTCAAGGTCAAAGGTCAATGTCCCCAAAATCAAGAAATTATTAAAAATAACATTTCTTTGTGTCAGTAGATACATTAGGGGGACATGATGTACACATATGAAAATGTAGGTCATGGTCAAAGGTCAAGGTCACTGTGACCCCAAAATCATGAAATGTTTAAAAATCATGATTTTTTGAGCCCATTGAGAAATTACGGGTAGCCGTTTTGTCATGTACCAAACTTTAGATCAGGTCAATAATCAAGATCACTGTGACCCCAGAATCAAGGTCAAAGTTCAGTGTGACGTAAAAATCAGGAAATCAATAAAAATTACTAATTTTTTATGAGTGGATTCAATAGGGAGAAATGAAGTGTCGCATACCAAACAAAATAGGTCAAGGTCAAAGATCACTGTGACCCCAAAATCAGGAAATTATTACAAATAACATTTGTTTTGTGTCAGTAGATACATTAGGGGGACACGATGTGTCACATACCAAAATGTAGGTCAAGGTCAAAGGTCAAGGTCACTGTGACCTCAAAATCGTGAAATTGTTCAAAATCATGATTTTTTGTGTCCATTGAGAAATTACGGGGAGACGGTTTATCATGTACCAAAATTTAGGTCAAGGTCAATAGTCAAGGTCACTGTGACTTCAGAATCAAGAAATCTTTGAAAAGTTTTTTTTTTTATGTCAGTGGATACATTAGGGGGACATGTGTCATGTACCAATATGTAGGTCAAGGCCGAACATCAAGGTCACTGTGACCCCCAAAATCATGAGATTTATAAAAATCATGATTTTTTTGGTGTCCATTGATACATTGAGGGAAGACGATGTGTCGTGTACCAAAATTTAGGTCATGGTCAAAGGTCAATGTCACTGTGACCCCAAAATCAGGAATTCATTACAAGTCACATTTTCATATGCATGTCGAAGACGAGGTCATGTAATGCGATGTTGCGTTCTATCCATTTATCTGTTAACATTTGTTGTCCATGCGATAACTCTAGTTTCAAGGTATGGATTGGTACCAAACTTTGAGTATACCTTACTCACAGGGCAAAGAGGAGCCATACATCAATCGATCAAAGGTCAAGGTCACAGTCCCCCAAAACTGAATCAAGTATAAGATATGATATATGTTACATTCTCAGAAGCACAAAATTGTAGACCTTTCTTTGGATTGCTAGCTACCAATTGGAATCAAGGCTATTAAACAAACTTGAAATTTGTACCAATATAATTCCAGATATATGGGCGTATATTGAAGCCCCTTGGGCTCTTGTTTATAAATGGCCCAGGGCTTGGTCATCTACATTGTAAAGCTGTCATAGTGCAAAATTAAACATGACTACATTGAATTACTTATTTTTCCATTGGAGAATTCTGTGTGAGATCACAATCAGCCATGCCACAAAGATCTCACAGTGAAACATATTCTTATAGACTGCATGGATTTTGTGATTGTAAGAGATTCTTTTTATCGAGCAGCTACTTTAGAAAATCTTTTTAGTCGGGTGAAAGAAGTCTGTATCTTAGGTTATTTGAGAGAAATTGGTTTGTTGCATAAGTTTTAATGTGTGTATGTTTTAACGTGTTGGATTACTGAGTTATTAACTTGAATACTTAGAATTTTGTTTGATCGTCGCTATATAGCTGAAATATTGGTGAACGCGATATTAAACCTTCATTCTCTCTCTCTCATAATCTTCAGCACGACTTCAATATAACATTATCAAAGGGTCTCATTTCCACTACAAGTGAACTCCATTCAGACAGTGGGAATGATTTTCAGTCAAGGACCTGACCTGCATGGTGATGAAATTTTGAAAGCCAATTTATTTGATATTGTCTCAAGTAAACGTTCAGAAATAATAGAGCTACATGTATGTCTCGAATACCAGAGCCCAGGCTCTGGAGTTATGATGTGGCTATGCACATATATCAAAACATATTGCTCAAACAGATTTTGCAGTTTACCAACTCCACAGTGACATTCCACAACCTGTAACTGAAATCTGATCACTCAAGAATATAAATGATGGGTGAATGATTTAGAAGAGAGTGAACAAATAGCAGTGTCTGGGCTCCGAACTGTATTGATGCCATGATCGCGACCATCAATGGAACTACATTTTGAATGTTTATCCAAGCTTTGGCAAAGAATTTGTCCCAGGAAAATGTTGACGCTGGCATTCCTCCATGCTCTAAATGGTGAAATAATGAAGTGCAGAGACTAACCAACAATGGAACATACCCACAAAAAAAAAAAAAAAAAATACATCCCTACTAAACATGAATATTGCATTTCAAGCTGCTAGGAACAAGTAAAAGGCAAGGCACCACTGGAATGAACAAGTTTGTCAAAACTAAATCAGCAACCCAAATGGCTACGACTTGCGCATAAAAACTGGAAAACTGATGATACATTTAAAAGATAGTGCCACGGCACTGTAGCTCATCTGGCTGTAACTGGCAAAAGTAGCTGTAAGAATTTTTTACAAAAGAACTGCAACAGATGAGTTTCTAACTTGTGTTGTCCCCCCTGAACACTAAATGATCCATGCAGTAATTTCCTGAGATTTCATAACAAAGTTTCATGGGAAATTCAAGATGCGGCCATATTGGATTTTCGAAATGGACCAAAAAGGGTATCTTGCACAACCGGACCACAAGGTAAACCTGTGTACCCAATTTGATAAAGATCCATGCTGTAATTTCCTGAGAATTCACGATAACAAAATTTCATGGGAAAATTCAAGACGGCAGCCTGGTGGCCATATTGAGTTTTCGAATCGGACCACAAAAGGTATCTTGCACAACTAGATCCCAAGGGAACCTGTGTACATCAAATTTGAGAAAGATCAAAGCAGTAGTTCCTGAGAAATCGCGATGACAAAGTTTCATAGGAAATCCAAGATGGCCGCCTGATGGCCATATTGGACTTTCGAATGAAATCACAAAAGGTATCTTGCACAACTGGACCCCAAGGGGAACCTGTGTACCAAATTTGAGAAAGATCCATGCAGTACTTCCAGAGAAATCACGATGACAAAGTTTCATAGGAAATCCAAGATGGCCGCCTGATGGCCATATTGGATTTTTGAATCGGACCACAAAAGGTATCTTGCATAACTAGACCCCAAGGGGAACCTGTGTATCAAATTTGAGAAAGATCAAAGCAGTAGTTCCTGAGAAATCGCGATAACAAACTTTCAAGGGGAAATTCAAGATGGCTGCCTGGTGACCATATTGGACTTTCGAATCGGACCACAAAAGGTATCTTGCACAACTAGACCCCAAGGGGAACCTGTGTATCAAATCTGAGAAAGATCAAAGCAGTAATTCCTGAGAAATCGCAATAACAAAGTTTTGAAGGGAAATCCAAGATGGCTGCCTGGTTGCCATATTGGACTTTCGAATGAAATCACAAAAGGTATCTTGCACAACTGAACCCCAAGGGGAACCTGTGTGCCAAATTTGAGAAAGATCCATGTAGTACTTCCAGAGAAATCACGATGACAAAGTTTCATAGGAAATCCAAGATGGCCGCCTGATGGCCATATTGGATTTTTGAATCGGACCACAAAAGGTATCTTGCATAACTAGACCCCAAGGGGAACCTGTGTATCAAATTTGAGAAAGATCAAAGCAGTAGTTCCTGAGAAATCGCGATAACAAACTTTCAAGGGGAAATCCAAGATGGCTGCCTGGTGACCATATTGGACTTTCGAATCAAATCACAAAAGGTATCTTGCACAACTAGACCCCAAGGGGAACCTGTGTACCAAATTTGAGAAAGATCCATGCAGTACTTCCAGAGAAATCACGATAACAAAGTCTCATAGGGAAATCCAAGATGGCCACCTGATGGCCATATTGGATTTTCGAATTAGAGCAGAAAAGCTATCTTGCACAACTAGACCCCAAGGGGAACCTGTGTACCATATTTGAGAAAGATCCATGCAGTACTTTCTTAGAAATCGCAATAACAATTTTTCATGGGGAAATTCAAAATGGCCACCTGGTGGCCATATTGGATTTTTGAATCAGACCACAAAAGGTCTCTTGCACTACTAGACCCAAATGGGAACCTGTGAACCGAATTTGAGAAAGATCCATGCAGTGGTTCCTGAGAAATTGCGATAACAAAATTTCATGGGGAAATCCAAAATGGCCACCTAGTGGCCATATTGGATTTCCGAATCGGACCCAAAAGCTATCGTGTACAAGTAGACCCCAAGGGGAACCTGTGTACCAAATTTGAGAAAGATCCATGCAGTAGTTCCTGAGAAATCGAGATAACAAGGTTTTATGGGGAAATCCAAGATGGCCGCCTGGTGGCCATATTGGATTTTTTAATCAGACCACAAAAGGTATCTTGCACAACTAGACTCAAAGGGGAACCAGTGAACCAAATTTGAGGAAGATCCATGCAGTAGTTCCTGAGAAATCGCGATAACAAAGTTTCATGGGGAAATCCAAGATGGCCGCGTGGTGGCCATATTGGATATTCAAATTGAAGTAAAGTACACATGTTGTACAACTAGACCCAAAGGGGAACCGGTGTACCAAATTTGAGAAAGATCCATGAAGTAGTTACTGAAAAATAATGATGACAAGATTTCCCTGGCAAATTAAAGATGGCCACCATGGCGGCCATATTTAAAATCATATCAACATCGCATGAACAAATTCTGGTGTACTCATTGGGGGGAACATGCATGCCAAGTTTCAGCTTAATCGGTCAAGCGGTTTCAGAGAAGAAGATGTTTACGGACGACGCACGACGGACGACACACGACGGACGACGGACAATCAGGCCATGACATTAGCCCATCGGGCCTTCGGCCCAGATGAGCTAAAAATACACACTACTTTATGGATATCTCAAGGGAAATACTTACCACAAATATGACGATGATATAATGACAACAATTTATACATCAGCTATTCATAAATAGAAGGTCCCATCATCAGGGAACCTGGCTCCAAACGAATTCAATTTTACTTATAATTTATAATTATAATTACTCTAAACTAATTCAATTTTATTTATAATTTACACATAAATATATATTTTTTTGTGCATTCTGTTAAACCTGTTTTACCATTGGCATGATTGGAAGTGATATCTGCTCTAAACAAATCATTGGAAGTTCTGTCAACTGAGCGGAACCTGTGCAACTGAAGGATCAGTAACACAGGGCCTAATTGAACATAGCAGTTTTGTCATGAAAACATTATCTTGTAGGTTGAGATAAAACTCCACAACTTGGTGAGTTGAAAAGTATTAAATCTGTTAAATTATGTTGTGTTCAAATCAGAGCTGAGCTTCATTTCCTCCCTTTCTCTTGGTTGAGAGATATTGTCATCATCATGCTTTATGAGGCACTGATTTAAAGCCATTTGATGGAACACTTCTACATGTTAATATGTCAGACAGTCATGACAGTGGGTGATAGTTGCCATGTGGCTAGTGTTTGGTACTTTTTCTGTTTGATAGTTGATTATTTGCCCCCTTTGTGTTTTAGTTGCCCTGCCTTGTACGATTGATAGAACATGGTGACGTCAGTTGTAACATGACCACATTCCGCCTTCAACAATCTCCTGTCCACATTGCTGCATTCGGTGGTCATGGCCATTGCTTACAGTGGCTTTTGCATAGAGGAGCTCAAATTCACCGTCAGGTTAGTGCTCTTTTACTTCAATCTCAACAATAATTAGTTATCTTGTTCTCTTTTCTGTCTCTTTACCACTTGGTTCTAGCTGGCCTGCTTGAGGCGTCTCATGTCCCGGAGTGAGCTGAGAACATGCTGTGATGTTGCTACAACACATTTTCAGCAAACGCCGACTCACCTGGCAGCATTCTCCAGCCATCCTCACTGCCTCAACTGGCTCGTGCAGGTGGGCGTCGATATCAGCTGTCAGGTAAATGCTCGGGCATCTGGATCATATGGAACAAAGACAGCATTTGTGTTTCCCACTGTAGACAGCATATATATTAACATGATTGTACTCATTCTCGCAGAATGTGTACTCTTTTACTCATTCTCTCAGACATGACATTATACAACTTTACTTTTTCTCACAGACATGACAGATTGTACAACTTTACTTACTTTCACAGACATGACAGATTATAAAACTTTACTCATTTTCACAGACATGACAGGTTGTACAACTTTTCGCATTCTCAGACATGACCGGTTTGGTCAACTTTACTCGTTATCACAGACATGATAGATTATATAACTACTCATTCTCACAGACATGACAGGTTGTACAACTTTACTCATTTTCACAGACATGACAGGTTGTACAAATTTACTTATTATCACAGACATGACAGATTGTACAACTTTACTCATTCTCACAAACATGACAGGTTGTACAACTTTACTCATTATCACAGACATGACAGGTTGTACAAATTTACTCATTGTCACAGACATGACAGGTTGTACAACTTTACTCATTCTCACAGACATGACAGATTGTACAACTTTTACTCATTCACAGAGTTGACAGATTGTACAATTATCATTCTCACAGACATGATGGACTGTATAACATTACTCATTTTCACAGACATGACAGATTGTACAACTTTACTCATTCTCACAGACATGACAGACTGTACAACATTACTCATTTTCACAGACATGACAGATTGTACAATTTTATTCATTCTCACAGACATGATAGAATAATTAAATTCTACCCGTATTGTTCGTAAATCCTGCGATTTGATTGGCTGATTAGTGCTCAATTTTTCGGTTCATACTTCAATGAATCTAAAAATATGATATGCCACGCCCACAACTGCACTACTTTTTCGTTGCTATAAATAGCACTAGATCACTGGTCGTAGTGTAAATCGATTCAGATTTTAGTGCATAATATTGCTCAATAATGTCAACAGAAAACTCTAAAAGCAACTGGAAAGAGTGAATTTAAATATTTATTTGTACTGAGACATTGTTTGTAAAATTACAAGAATTTCGAAGAGAAAAGTGCCGAGATAATGTCTGTCGGTCCTGGAAATCAGATCAGCAACAAGTCGACATCTCCGTGACCTTGAACGAGATTTTGACATTAGGTTTTCGCTTATCCACTTTTACCACAAATCCTTATAAAGAAATTATTACACCCGGTGAACACCTGAAACCCACATCCTACCTGAGCTCTGGTTCTCTAAGATACAGAGTTTGGTAATCCATTCATTCGTTACCGTTCCCGTGGACTGAAATTTCATCCACCGGCTTTTTTGCTGTTGTGGTCCGGAGGGGGGGGGGGATTTGCACTGAACGGGAACATGTCCTCTCTCACGAAACCAAACACAAAATTTGACAAATTATACCGTCTTGACTGCCACGATAAGCGCATGTATGTAACAAGTACCGTACCGTACGGCAGATGTCCGATAAAATCCCTCCAGTCAAGGGGGAGGGGGGAGGGGTGTTACAGAATGTTGATTCCACAAAACCTGTTGGGTGGCCTACGAGGGCAACATCATCGTTCAATCTCTGTACACAAAGGCTCCAATCAGTTCACCAGAACTGGTACACTTCGAAGTCTGTGAAAGAATATCAATTTTCGCGTTTTCTGTCTCTGATATCATACAAATTTATGCGTCCGCTCGAACACAACACAACACACACACACAGCACATGCACTCCCTCGATTTTCAGTCCACGTGTGACGGGTACAGGCGATGAAGGATGCAGAGTTTCGTCACATTATTGATATAAGCGGACACCGAAAGGGAGAAAGTTCCGTCATAAACTGCGACAGGGAATGTTCCTCAGCTCAGAACAACACATTGATCAGTGAAATCGTCCTCCGTATATGCCTACACGGGGCGCGGTAAAACAGCAAGAAAATCCATCGTCCAGTCTGATCATCGACATCGGCTCTGAATGGAATATTCCCGGCAAGGCCAACTCAAGTTGAACAATTTCTCCTCTTCTGCATGGTTTCATATCTCATTCTTCCTTCGCAGATTTTTTGTGTGTGTTTCAGTTTTCCTGACCTGAATAATTATCCCTGACTGAGACGTTTCCCTCCATACACAGTGTGGAACAAACTGTCAAAGTGAAAACTGTTTGAACCGCGCTTGGCCTACCGAGTGACGTGCGCGTGCACTGAGACGTTGCTAGGAGTTACGAACTTTGTTGACTGTATTTATACGCGCGGGGGTCTTCTCGTTACAAGAATTAAACCGAAGAATTCGTTCGTTTCACGTTCAAGTATTTCTCTTATTGAATTAGTTTTGCTTGATTAATTTAATTATAAGA
Source organism: Hanleya hanleyi (assembly GCA_036873755.1). NCBI lineage: Eukaryota > Metazoa > Mollusca > Polyplacophora > Lepidopleurida > Hanleyidae > Hanleya > Hanleya hanleyi. The sequence continues at coordinate 174,044 of JAVTVY010050459.1, forward strand.
ATTGACTGTGATTTTTTTTACGTTCATTGGGGTATGAACTTAAAAACCGCTGTGCAAACTTTGTATGATCCGCTACGCGGAATCATACAGTTTGCACAGCGGTTTTTAAGTTCATACCCCAATGAACGTAAAAAAAATCAGTCAATCCTTAATTGTACAACTTTACTCATTCTCACGGACATGACACATTGTACAACATTACCAGGTACTCATTCTCACAGACATGACTAGATTGTACAACTTTACTCATTCTCACAGACATGACAGATTGTACAATTTTACTCATTCTCACAGACACGATGGACTGTATAACTTTACTCATTCTTACAGACATGATGGATTGTACAACTTTATTCATTCTCACGGATATGACACATTGTACAACATTACTCATTATCACAGGCATGATAGATTGTACAACTTTACTCATTCTCATAGACATGACAGATTGTACAACTTTTACTTATTCTCACAGACATGTTAGATTGTACAACTTTACTCATTCTCACAGACATGATGGATTGTACAACATTACTCATTCACAGACATGACAGATTGTACAATATTACTCATTCTCACAGTCACGATGGACTGTACAACTTTCCTCATTCTCACAGACATGACACATTGTACAACATTACTCATTATCACAGACATTATACAATTATTGCATGTTATAGAGTGGGACATCACGATTTGTCAGCTCGAGACACCACTTGTCGAGAGCTGACAAATCGTGATGTCCCACTCTATAACATGCAATAGTTGTTTTATTATACCGAATGTCATATTTGAATAAAATGGGACTTTATAATCATGTGAATGAGGATGGTACGGTGAAATAAGCATATCGTGTTCAACACTGCGCGGACCGTTGTTGATTTCAAAACGCAGTGTCAAGAGCAACTGTTCGACCTCGGCTTGTTTGTCGACTCAATCGCATAATTTGGAAGAGTAACGTTCTCGGTGATCTTACGTACCTTTTCAAAATTTATTTCTTTCAATTATCAAATCACATTCCCCAATTTCTATCACCAACGGGCCGACGTATACACATCAGGCCGACATATTCACATCAATCTTCGTTTCGGGGTGTATGTTGGCGCGCGCGCTATGGGAGGCAACTCTAGCTTGGTCCGACAGATGTCGCCGTGGAATAAATGTCATGTCCAACGCTCTGCCGTGGTACATGACATTTATTCAACGGTAAGGCAAGATATGACTGCATCATCACTGAACATCACGATTTGTAGAATGACACGTGACAGGCTGTCAACCAATGAAAACATTACGAATTTACATGAGGTAATAAAATAGATTGTACAACATTACTCATTCTCACAGACACGATGGACTGTACAACTTTCCTCATTCTCACGGACATGATGGACTGTACAACATTACTCATTCACAGACATGACACATTGTACAACATTACTCATTCTCACAGACATGATGGATTGTACAACTTTCCTCATTCTCACAGACATGATGGATTGTACAACATTGCTCATTATCACAGACTTGAACGATTGTACAACATTGCTCATTATCACAGACATGATGGATTGTACAACATTGCTCATTATCACAGACATGATAAATTGTACAACTTTACTCATTCTCACGGACATGATGGACTGTACAACATTACTCATTCACAGACATGACAGATTGTACAATATTACTCATTCTCACAGACACGATGGACTGTACAACTTTCCTCATTCTCATGGACATGATGGATTGTACAACATTACTCATTCTCACAGACATGATGGATTGTACAACATTGCTCATTATCACAGACATGATAGATTGTACAACATTGCTCATTATCACAGACATGATAGATTGTACAACATTGCTCATTATCACAGACATGATAGATTGTACAACTTTCCTCATTCTCACAGACATGATGGATTGTACAACATTGCTCATTATCACAGACATGATAGATTGTACAACTTTCCTCATTCTCACTGACATGATGGATTGTACAACATTGCTCATTATCACAGACATGATGGATTGTACAACATTGCTCATTATCACAGACATGATAGATTGTACAACATTGCTCATTATCACAGACATGATATTGTACAACATTGCTCATTATCACAGACATGATAGATTGTATAACTTTCCTCATTCTCACTGACATGATGGAACAACATTGCTCATTATCACAGACATGATAGATTGTACAACTTTCCTCATTCTCACAGACATGATGGATTGTACAACATTGCTCATTATCACAGACATGATAGATTGTACAACATTGCTCATTATCACAGACATGATAGATTGTACAACATTGCTCATTATCACAGACATGATAGATTGTACAACTTTCCTCATTCTCACTGACATGATGGATTGTACAACATTGCTCATTATCACAGACATGATAGATTGTACAACTTTCCTCATTCTCACTGACATGATGGATTGTACAACATTGCTCATTATCACAGACATGATAGATTGTACAACTTTCCTCATTCTCACAGACATGATGGATTGTACAACATTGCTCATTATCACAGACATGATGGATTGTACAACATTGCTCATTATCACAGACATGATAGATTGTACAACATTGCTCATTATCACAGACATGATAGATTGTACAACTTTCCTCATTCTCACAGACATGATGGATTGTACAACATTACTCATTATCACAAACATGATAGATTGTTCAACATTGCTCATTATCACAGAGATGATAGATTGTACAACTTTCCTCATTCTCACTGACTTGATGGATTGTACAACATTGCTCATTATCACAGACATGATAGATTGTACAACTTTCCTCATTCTCACAGACATGATGGATTGTACAACATTGCTCATTATCACAGACATGATGGATTGTACAACATTGCTCATTCTCACAGACATGATGGATTGTACAACATTGCTCATTATCACAGACATGATAGATTGTACAACATTGCTCATTCTCACAGACATGATAGATTGTACAACATTGCTCATTATCACAGACATGATAGATTGTACAACTTTCCTCATTCTCACTGACATGATAGATTGTACAACATTGCTCATTATCACAGACATGATAGATTGTACAACATTGCTCATTCTCACAGACATGATGGATTGTACAACATTACTCATTATCACAGACATGATAGATTGTACAACATTGCTCATTCTCACTGACATGATGGATTGTACAACATTGCTCATTATCACAGAGATGATAGATTGTACAACTTTCCTCATTCTCACTGACATGATGGATTGTACAACATTACTCATTCTCACAAACATGACATTGTACAACATTACTCAGTCTCAGAGACATGATGGATTGTACAACTTTCCTCATTCTCAAAGACATGATAGATTGTACAATTTTCTCATTCTCACAGACAACAGATTGTACAACATTACTCATTCTCAGAGACATGATGGATTGTACAACTTTTCTCAGTGTCGCAGACATGATGGATTGTACAACTTTACTCGTTCTCACAGACAAGACTAGATTGTACAACTTCACTCATTATCACAGACATGACATATTGCACCACTTTTACTCATTATCGCAGACATGACAGATTGTACAACTTTATTCATGCTCACAGATATGACAGATTGTACAACTTTTACTCATTATCACAGACATGACAGATTGCACAACTTTTACTCATTAGGCCAAACAAAATAATATGTGTGTTTACGGTTACCCGACCCTACCTAGCAAAAATGCGCCGATCCTCCGTCTTTTTGCGACTTGGGCAAAAAAATGACCGAAATCTGCCGACCCAGTCAGTTTCCGTGGCCGAGTTCTTATTTTTCAGGTTCAACTTTTTAAACACCCAGCGAACGCTAAGAGACCTCCGCTGTGATTGGCTGGTAGCTCACAAGCTGTTGTCCCTCCGCCAATCAGCTATCTACTCTCATCCGATGTCGCCCGGGGCAGCATGGCGGTAAAATCCATGCGGCGAAGGTTTGTTGTTTTGTAGATACTCTTCCCGTTTAATCGATGATAACGTGAACATTATACGGAATATTCGTTTGGGTTTGTGGTTAAATTAAACACGCATTTAACTGACCAAACCAATGCGATGCGTCATGATCGTGACGAGCTGATTTTATCTAACTGTTGATAACAAATTCAGATATGTTGCGACAGCGTGGACGTCTGAACTATTTCTAAAGCATTTCGATCTGAAGAGTTTTCCCCAGGTTTTTAATATGAATGGAGTCGCCCAACATATATTTGGTCACACATTTTTAAATGCAAAGATCGAACGTGAAATTCATTCCGAATAAATATGTCACATTCCAGAAAATATTTCTGGAACTGCGTTGTACGTATATACGTTTTGTCTTTTGATGAAGTATTCGTTTGGCTTTTTTGTGATCATCAGATGGTGTATGTTCCCATCTGGCAGAGATATCTAGTCTGTCCGTTTCGCTGAACCTCCAGACGAATTTTATATGCGATTCACAAGTGACTTTTACAACATAGTGTGACTTCTGCCGGTGGATTTGCCCAGAAATACAACAACAACGTTTTGTCTGGAGCAAAAAATACCAGACTTAAATAATTTTTAGTCAATGGTCATGTTGTGATCATGTTTCCAGAATATACGTGTTATCAGGTTATTTGGTGCACTTGTAATATGTAACAGCACCAGACTGTTCAATATCACCACCTCTTTTTAATAATACTTTTATATTGTTTCAGGTGCCACTGTCCTTCTGTGTCTGGCAAGCATAGCATGGTGAAGCAGCATGTCATCAAACCTGTTAGGAGAAATGTTTGAGGATATCCATGGCACATCTGACTTGGAGACGAATTATGAAATATCTTGAACTTTGTCGGTCGAGCTGTCGAGGAGGAATCCGATTTCATTCATGTTCCGTTGCTGAACTTCATGTAAATGATTTAGGCATTAAAAGAGTCAACTTAGCTTGCACGCCAATCTTTGTGTACAATTCATTCAACTCATCGACAGTATGCTCTTTGTTTTAACAAAGCATACATCTATTATGAATGCAAGGGACGAGGTCTGACATGGATAGTAATGGGGAGAAAACAGTCAGATTAATTTAGGTTTGTAATAATTGGTACAAAATTATATAATGCTTGCCGATTTTTACACACACACCACAATAGTTGTAGAAATCATTAAATAAAGGGTATACCATAATTGTTAATTCGGATTTGAAAATCATTTGTGGCATAATTGCAGACTCAATGGGTGATGTGAATTTGAGTTTGATCCGACATTCAGTAGCCACTGAGCCATCATCCATAAAGAATTTTCACATCCATGATCGAAAGACTAGGGTAGAGGCTATGGTGCTTCATGTACATGATCGGTGAATATCCCAATGCATAGTATACATTATACAATAGAAGAATAATCAGACCCGAGGCGTGTGATGCCAAGGATAGAAGTACCAACACCAAACACAGGTTGACAGGAATGAACAATGTATTTAAAGCATATTTATTCTTGAAAGTACAACACAAATAGGAAAGAAAATATACTATGGAGAGGAAAACTGTTTTGTGCAGTTACATATACCAGCACACATACAAAACAGTTAACAGCATAATGTAGTGTTCAGAAATGTGATTGGACCACAATTTACACTGACCTACATATACGGAAAAAAAAATTCAGCAAATTTTTTGCGATGTTCCTACCTACCCTAAAAAAATATGTCGTAAAATTTTGGAGTAAATAAAATAATAAAGCCTACCTACCTACCCTATTTTCAAAATGCATGTAATAGTAAACACAGATATTATTTTGTTTGGCCTTATCACAGACATGACAGATTGTACAACATTACTCATGCTCACAGATATGACAGATTGCACAACTTTTACTCATTATCACAGACATGACAGATTGCACAACTTCACTCATTATCACGGACATGACATATTGCACAACTTTTACTCATTCTCACAGACATGACTAGATTGTACAACTTTGCTCATTATCAGAGACATGACAAATTGTACAACATTACTCATGCTCACAGATATGACATATTGCACCACTTTTACTCATTATCGCAGACATGACAGATTGCACAACTTTACTCATGCTCACAGATATGACAGATTGCACAACTTTTACTCATTATCACAGACATGACAGATTGTACAACATTACTCATGCTCACAGATATGACAGATTGCACAACTTTTACTCATTATCACAGACATGACTAGATTGTACAACTTCGCTCATTATCACAGACATGACAGATTGTACAACTTCACTCATTATCACAGACATGACAAATTGTACAACGTTACTCATTGTCACAGACATGACAGATTGCACAACTTTTACTCATGCTCACTGACATGACAGATTGGACAACTTTACTCATTTTCACAGACATGACAGATAGTACAATGTTTACTCATGCTCACAGACCTGAAGGATTGTGCAAGTTTACTCATGCTCACAGACATGACAGACATTACAACATTACTCATTATCACAGACATGACAGATTGTACAACTTCACTCATTCTCACAAACATGACATTGTGCAACTTTACTCATGCTCACAGACATGACAGATTGTACAACTTTATTCATTCTCACAGACATGACAGATTGTACAACTTTATTCATTATCAGACATGAACGATTGTACAACTTTATTCATTGTCACAGACATGACACATTGTACAACATTACTCATTCTCACTGTACAAGTTTACTCATTCTCACAGACATGACAGATTGTACAACTTTACTCATCACGGACATGACATATTGCACAACTTTTACTCATTCTCACAGATAATACTAGATTGTACAACTTTGCTCATTATCACAGACATGACAAATTGTACAACATTACTCATGCTCACAGATATGACATATTGCACCACTTTTACTCATTATCGCAGACATGACAGATTGTACAACTTTACTCATGCTCACAGATATGACAGATTGCACAACTTTTACTCATTATCACAGACATGACAGATTGTACAACATTACTCATGCTCACAGATATGACATATTGCACAACTTTTACTCATTATCACAGACATGACAGATTGCACAACTTCACTCATTATCACGGACATGACATATTGCACAACTTTTACTCATTCTCACCGACATGACTAGATTGTACAACTTTGCTCATTATCACAGACATGAGATTGTACAACTTTACTCATTATTACAGACATGACAAATTGTACAACGTTACTCATTGTCACAGACATGCCAGATTGCACAACTTTTACTCATGCTCACTGACATGACAGATTGGACAACTTTACTCATTATCACAGACATGACAGATTGTACAACTTTTACTCATGCTCACAGACATGAAGGATTGTGCAACTTTACTCATGCTCTCACAGACATGACAGACATTACAACGTTACTCATTATCATAGACATGACAGATTGTACAACTTCACTCATTCTCACAAACATGACATTGTACGACTTTACTCATGCTCACAGACATGACAGATTGTACAACTTTATTCATTATCCGACATGAACGATTGTACAACTTTATTCATTGTCACAGACATGACACATTGTACAACATTACTCATTCTCACTGTACAAGTTTACTCATTCTCACAGACATGACAGATTGTACAACTTTTACTCATTATTACAGATTGTACAACTTTTACTCATGCTCACAGACATGACCGACGGATTGTACAACTTTACTCATGCTCACAGACATGAGAGACTACCGGTACAACATTACTCATCAGGCCCTAAAATTTGAAAAGTTTAGTTAACCTGAAAATAGGTTATGTGAAATTGACCCTAGGTAACCCATAGTTCATTCCCCCACTTCTGAACTGCATAACCTATAGGTTATCCAAATAGGTTATGCAGATGCATTGGTTTTTGACTGGAGATAATCGATAAAAGTTGCTGTTGCTATCTACGCCGACATTTTGATTTTGTATGTAATAATAATCTCGTTCCCATAATCTAGCCCCTCTCAGCGTCCGATATTCGGACGCTGCCATTGGCTTCCGGTGCCCTTGCCGCTGGCAAAAAAAAATCAATTCACATATACACATTTTAATTTTAAAACAGTAGAACGTAAAGTTTCTCTCCCATTCACTTTCGTTTTTCGGCTCTCGGCATCACGCAGGTTCGGGACCGCACACCTATGGTATTGCGTCTTGGTTAGGACCCCATAACCAGGACACAACGTGCAGTCAGATAAGAGGAAGTTGAGAGACTGGGCTGTATATTATCTAGTATCAGAGAGTGTATCAAAACGCACATGGGTTTCGCGTTCAATTATCTCCCCTCGACTGGGGCTCTTGTGTGTGAAGTGTGTGAAGTGTGTGAAGTACAGCACATGCTTCGATCGGGAATGATTTTCAGGTTACAACAGGAATTTATTAAAATTATGTCATTGTGACACAGAGTTTGGGCCATAATTTAGCCAAACGAATAATCGGTTATGCGTCTTTCATTTTGGGTAACAGTTAGGCGAACTGAACGATCGTTCTCCCCAAATTTTAAGGCCTGCGAGGCATTCTCACAGACCTGACAGATTGTACAACTTACTCATTCTTAGACATGACAGACTGTACAACCTTACTCATTCTCACAGACATGACAGCTTGTACTACTTTACTTATTCTCACAGACATGACAGACTGTACAACTTTTACTCATTCTCACAAACATTACTGATTGTATAACTTTTACTCACTATCACAGGTCTACATGACAGATTGTACAACATTTACTCATTGTCACTCATTGTTCAGGGTTTGCTTTTCTACAGGAAATGGAATTTTATTAGCACAAATTCCTGCAAAATTATGCCATATACATTGTATTGTATAGAAAGGTTAGCTTTGGATTCCTGTGGAGACCAATTGTGAGAATTTGTTTGGATTCATTCCCATAAATTTCAGCGAAAGACAGTGATGGTGTTCAAGTTTCATCAACATGTCCACCTTTTTTCTTGTCCTGTTTGTTACTGATTATTATTCAATGCATGTAGCTCTCGAAGTTCCACCCAGAAAAAGATTTGCCTGTCCGCAATTATGTTTGATAGATTACTGTAGCCTGATTTGTTTGTAGGATTATCTAGGAGAGACATGTCTACACAAGGCTGCCCGTACAGGAAGTATGGAGTGTATTAGTCTTCTAGTCTCACAAGGTGCCAAACTCAGGTATGTTCCTATGGTCATGGTCCATTTTAAAGTTGTCACAAGATTGAAAGCTCTGTGGTCTGCAATGTATAATATAAGCTCAGGAAGGGCAATTTACCACCCAGAGATATTGCATTATCTAATTATCTGGATGAGGAAGTTGATCACATGGATGTTCTGAGAATATTACCTTATGAAATTAGAATAAAATGTGATGAAATTTATTAGGTAGGCTTTGCTCACCACAGTTAAAACTGAGATTTGGGGTTCGATTGTTAATGATGAGAGTTTTTGTCATGTAACCAAAACAATCAAACTGGATATAAAACCAGAAGCCCCTTATTGTTATATACACCAGATAGATGGGACTAGAGACCACCTTGATGCTTTTCTTGCCTCAAAAAATACAAACGAATTCCCAAAAATATGTTCACAAAATATCTGTGCCCATGGATCTCTCCTGACATGTACACCTTACAGATAATATTTGAAACTTGCACATCCTCTAGTGTGATGTTAAGCTAATGTTTATTCCAGTACAACGAATTACAACAAACAGACAGCGGCCCAGCTGGCTTCGACTTGTGGATTTCCAGAGTGTAAGGCCTATCTAGAGCGCTGCATGCAGCTACAGCAACCATCAAGGGGTATATTTCAAGAGCTGCTGGCGCCTGTCTCTCACCCACCCACACCTCTATACTTCCCATCCTGCCCATCATTATCCAGTCAGAAGTCTGAACAACGTAGCACTATCATCCAAGGATTGAATGGAGGCTACATACCTAATACAGAACAATATGGTGTCTCCAATGGACACTGTCGGCATGAAGATGATGACGATAGCATGGACACCACTGAGAACATCACAGAAAGTCCTACATCACATGTAAATGGTACGGGTGATCACAGTAATGGCATATCCAGCGGCGATGTGACACTGAGCAATGGGATTTCCAAGAACTACGTCCCTGTGGCGGGGAGGAAGAGGGGTCGGGAAGATGTCGATGTAGAATGTTTGAAAAGGATTCGAAGAGGAGGTATGGCTCTTGTTCCATAATTATTTTTGTCAGTATATCATTTCCAACAAGCCTCAAATTCTTGATGTGCATATACTTGTACATGTAACTTTGATGCCAAGATCCCCATGAATCAGTTTTCAAATTCAAGAGATCCCTGATCAGTAAAACTGAATTTGCCACTCCATCAATACTATTCACAGTAGTGCACCAATCTAAAGTTTCCCCAATGGTACGGCATCATCTGTTCTACTGTTGGAGATGTGTACAGCGTTTTCACCTGGAGGCAATACATGTACCTTCCCTGTAACAGTACCATCCATGACTGACTGTAGTCCTGATAGTGGTACAATGTACCATTGTATGGCATCCGTGGTATCACCACAAGGAAGACATGGTACCATAGCATTCATGAGATGCATCCTCTGTTGTGTGAATGCTGTGTAAATATCCCTTCAGACATGTCCGAGAACAGGCATGTTAACGCATGGGACTTTTGGTATGTACATGCAATACTTGAAATGAGTAGCCTCAGAACCACTATCTCCTTCCTTGTCTACAAGTCTATGCGACCACCTTGGTCAAACTCTAACATGTGTAACCTAGTGATATGCTGGGCTCACTCACTCCCAGCTGTTCCAAATCAGGAAACAGTACTTCACAAAACAGTTCCATACTTCATGTACTTTATGCTGAGATTTTGGCCTAATAGTCATCCTTAGATCCATCAGGACTAAATATTCAGGCAGGTCTACATGTTAATTTTGAGTTACTGTCACTGTTGACTTTGAAAGGTACATTGTACTTTACTGGTAATCAGAAGTCCTGGGCAGACAATTTTGTGCTTACTGTGTGAGATTCATGAGTGATCACAGTCCTGGGCAGACAATTTTGTGCTTACTGTGTGAGATTCATGAGTGATCACAGTCCTGGGCAGACAATTTTGTGCTTACTGTGTGAGATTCATGAGTGATCACAGTCCTGGGCAGACAATTTTGTGCTTACTGTGTGAGATTGATGAGTGATCACAGTCCTGGGCAGACAATTTTGTGCTTACTGTGTGAGATTCATGAGTGATCACAGTCCTGGGCAGACAATTTTGTGCTTACTGTGTGAGATTGATGAGTGATCACAGTCCTGGGCAGACAATTTTGTGCTTACTGTGTGAGATTCATGAGTGATCACAGTCCTGGGCAGACAATTTTGTGCTTACTGTGTGAGATTGATGAGTGATCACAGTACACTCGACTTCCCCTCATTGAAAACTGTTCTCAGTTACACATTGGCAGTCACTTATTATTTTGGGAGTTATTGAGTAAAAAACTCAATTCACCAGCCTGATGACAGCATAAATTATTTTATGAGATAAACTCAATATTACTATGATTAGTAATGCTATATACTAAACTCCAGGAGTTGTTTAATGTTCTAGGTCATTGATTAGCACTGATCTGTAAGTTTTATAATTTCCCCCCATATACGTAGTTGTATTTCTCTGAGAGTAATTTTGAACCTTCAATATTGAGCAATGGTACTGGTTTGGTGGTGGTTAAAATTTTGAAAACTCGATATTACTTTGGGATTTTGTTGTAAAAAACAATTGAAAACTCAATTCGGCACCTTAGAAAAACCTCAATATTCAGTAATATTAAGTTTTCAGTGGTGACGAGTTTGAGTTGTATGAAGCCATCCCTGAGTTTAAAAGAAGAAACTTCCCACTGCCCTGAACAACTGGAATACTGACTTATATTGTATATTACGCTGTACATAAATGTGCATACACAGCCTGACTGACGATGTTGCCACGCACAGAAACATGACCTGCATTTGTCTTGCATCAACTGCGAACTGAGTAACATTACTGGAGATAGGTGAAGATAGAAATCAGTCTTCAAATCAATGGTATAAACAAGATCTTTGTCACATGGGGGTTAACACACAGGCATCTAGTCGCAGTTATTGATGATGGGTGATCTTTACCCTCATACATGTGGCAAGTACATGTTGGCACTTTTATCTCTTGAAGGAGTACTCGTCGCTATATAGCTGAAATAATGCTGAATGCGACGTTAAACCTTAATTCTCTCTGTCTCTCGCTAAATTACGTCACATATACATGTACTCCTCATTACAGACCAGGATCCTATTGGTGTTCATGTACTATATCCCCAGCCTTCAATACATTATTATTAACAGTTTGTACCAGTGTAATATATGTAATAATAAGGCTTCAAGCTATCCATCATTTGAGTTCAGAATTGTCCACCAGATGTAACTAGTCCATCTTCTATAGCTTTCATACTGGGGTGGGGATGTATCTCCTAAAATAGCCTGAGGCAAGTTTTCTTTTCCCTTACTGAACATGTTGGCCTACTTTCAAATATGATCATGTATGTATGTGCATCTGATCTGGAGGGGTAGAGATGTGCTGTGTACTTATCTTACAGATCATTCACTCAGTTTGCAGGATTTGAATTACAAATGTATACATAATCTGAAGGGAAAAGACATCCTTCAAAGTTACAAGTAACTGTATATGCACATCATTTTAGCATTACTGACAAAAACTTTGAGAAAAAAATATAATTATGCTTTAGTAAATTTGACATTTATCACATACAACATGTAACTGGCTACAATTTACTGATTATGAAGTGTTGACATTGATGATGTCTTTATTAGATGTTGATTGAAGGTACAGTATGGCAAAAGAAACCAATCAAAACTCATTTGAAGATACACCCATGCACTTCACATTGTAGTGAATTTTGTTTGTTCACAGTTTAGAAGTACATGTTGGCCTTGAAAACTTTGGAAACTACATACATGCAGATTATTGCTCAATGTACATGATGTACCTGAGCTTATTATTCTGTATGTAAATTATCATCTCTCCCAGCTAATATATTCCCAATGGTTTGTCGGATTTATTACGAAATGTGAAAAGTTTAGATATGAACCTAATAGAATACTGGTCAAATGCAATTGTCATTTCCCTGTCAAGTATGGTGTCACAAGAACATTTCTTTTCCTTTAGAGATATGAATTTTGCAAATCCATCCTTATTTGTCAAGTTCTCAACCCAAGGGAGGTAATCCTAATATATCGTTGACTCATAATACCTCCTGTTATTATGCTCTTTGAACGCCATTTGATTACACTGACATCAAATCACATTTGCCACCTCATTTGCTTTGTCTGCAATGGACTGCCCCACAAATGGTGCCAACTTTCAAGCCAGGGATTTCTGATCTTCGAAATGAATCTTTATGACATGTTCTTGTGTGACCGTGTACATGTACTTGGCATAGAAATATGCTTGAATTGCATTTGACTACTCATGTTAGTAAAGACTAACTTACATGTATCTCATAATCAGACCAACAGTCTTGAATATTCATGATATTATCTAGGACTGACAAACTTTATGGAAGAACGTTATCAAAATTTAAAGTCTTGAGTCATTCAGATTTGTCAAACAATACACTTTCTGGATGCATGTCCAATCACTCAGAGATCAGCTTACAGAAGATGAAACATTCCAAATTAATCCACTGTTTCTCATAAACCAAAACATATGATGTACATTTGGCTATTTGTTTAATTGAGAAATATACACTTGTTGGTTTTATCTTTCATGCCTTTTCAACTGAAATTAGTCACTGGTGAGATTAAAAAACAAGTAGTCGGATATTTTAAAGAAAAAAATGTTTTGAACCAACTTTTTCCAATTTCTTCACTGGAAACAAAATATTTAGCTAATTTTTCTGGTAGAATAAAATTTCCTGGAAAAACCATGATTGCTTTGAAAAAATATGGACAGTTGATGGTTAGCATGAGTAGAGTGGACAATCTGAAGTTCACTGAACCTTTTATTGTGTTGTCTGAAGTGGTTACATTATCATGTTTATGGAACTGTGGTACAGTGAAGTTCAGTAACAGAGAGAGCAATCCACATGTATATGTGTATGTACAATACTGTGAACAACAAAATTACAGTCTGCATGTACATATTGTACATGACAGAAGTCCAGTTATAAAATTAGAGAAATCAAAGTGTTTGAACAAGAACAGAGATCAAAGAAAACTACTGGTGCATTTTGCCATACTGTATTCTTACAAATTGTATTGTTCTTTTCTGTAACATCTCGATAAATAAGTCAATGAACCTTATTGTTTTTAAATAACCTTGTATTTCTTTTCAGGGACACATGTTGTATGATAGTTGAATTGGAATTGTCGGGAGATCCAGTGTGTGAAACTGTGTATTTGTACATTGTGTGAAATGACTGTGCGGTGTTGTGTATTTGTATGAAATAACTGTGAGTGAGAAAGCGTGTGATCAGTGTATCATTTTGTTATCAACATCACATGTGCCATGGCCATATTGATATTAACATGGACATACCTCGCAGTATTAGGGTTTTTTTTGCAAACATGCCTACAGGAAGCTGCTCCAACTATTCAATCACATTCAGAGCTAATCTCTGTTTTCAAATAATAGTTATATTTTTGATGAATCTGTGCATCATTATTCACTAAATTACCTTGGACAACGCAACTCCAGGGTGCCAGGCCATGGCAATTGAAAAGAAATCCAGGGTGCCAGGCCATATTCGAGAAACAATTTATGAATATTTCAATGCAGCAGTCAGAAAATGAGTTAACCCTAATAAATTCTGAAAGCTATAATCTATTTATTGTTCAATCTCTCTCTATGTCTAACAGTAATATACATGATGTGTATTGAATAATCACAGCAGGACCTCCTGGTGGGCAGGTTTGCTTTCGGTATCAACTTCATGTCTGTGTTATAAATGTTGCCAAAGCTCAGTTCATAATCAGGGGGATAATTGTTCAGATTTTATTAAATTTTATTTGATGAAATTTCAATCAGTTTTGTAATTCTTCTCAGTATTTCAGTGTCACTCATTCTCCCTAAATATTCTCACTTTCTTAACCTGCATATGAGCATTCCTTGAGAACACAATCCCTGGATATTAGACCCAGGAGGAAGAGGATCTTGAAGATTCCCATCGTCCAATGTACATGTTGAACCATCCTCAGTCATTGCCACCATCTTGGTTATCTGACCACATTTCTTATCCATACACTTGGAAAATACATGATTGATCTAGTAACTTCATAGAGACTAATATGAACGAGAGGACAGTTGGATATGAGTGAGAGGACATTTGGTGTTGATTTTCAGTGAGATGCTGAATTCAGATATCTAGATATATGGTCATTGTCAACATTTTGGGTTTTGAGCCACATAGTTCTTCTGATCAATAACTTTTGAAGAGTATGAATCTCTTGATATGTAACTTGAAGAGTAGATTGAAGTAACTGAACAGACTAATCTGATTAACAAATTTGTCATGTGGATACCTTGCAACAAGATGTCGCTTGGGAATGAGTCAACATGTGACGCCACCTGGTGATCAAATTAGAAAACTCAAACAGATTCACCTCAAATTTTGTATTGTGTGTGGAAACCTAGCTTGTAACAAGATATTACTCAGGGTTGCAAAAAAACTTGTCGCAAAACACTAACATGAAAATCCTCCGAAGACAGCCTTTGCCATTTTCACCGTATATACAATGATGAAAATTACAACTACTGGATAATGTGCATGATTTCGGAACATTTCACCAACTTTCTGTTCTAATAAATTTGATCATCCTGATTTTAAAGCAGGAAATTTCACTTACTGTGGTTGGATATAAGAGGAATCAACGCTCAGTAAAGAAATCCTGGCTTCTGTCATGACTAGCTCACCATGTCATGATGGGCCAATCCCAACTTCGTAAGCATATGGTCTGGCCGTCATAACACAAGGTTTTCCCATGAACTTTATGATGCAACCTTCTGGTATCGTGGCCTTTTCACTTCACTGGTCATCATACGATTCTGTCAAGCTAGGGGATAGATATGTGACAGTGAGTTACTCGTGTATGCTGAATCAAAGTGATTCCCTGGCAGAATGTTTTGATGATACAAAATTGATATATCTGCCATGTGCCATTCAAATGGACAAGTAGAATGTTAATTCTTGGGATGTTTCTGTTATAGATTTGCTATAAAATGAAGAACTTCTTTGTGGCAATAAGTAAAATATAAGCTACATGTACATGGTCAATAAATGAAAGTGGTTATTGACAGTATTCATATGATTAATCTAGATAATTTTGTAAAGGGTTTAACTCTCTTTGGTTTTATGTCAACGTAGATGCGCCTTATAAATGAACATTTTTATATGAGAAAATTAAGCTATATTTTAAATGCCATATTATACTTATTTTGAAATTTAATCAATGATCAGGCGATACATTTGAGAAACAATTACCTTACTGGTGGAATGGGCTTTGACAACATGCTGGAATTCAAAGTATGGATGTGTTTGTATGTATATCAAGGCTAGAATAGATGGTTTCATGCTGCAAATTTACTGACATCAGTGTTATCTGGGGTGGAATTAGGACTTTTACATATAAGATAAAACTTTATTCCCCTCCAACTTTGTTAAACACATTTTATTAGATTAGCATTGAAATCTTCAGTCACCTTTTCATATTCACGAGATTAACATGACATATTTACATCAAACATTTCATGCATATATACACATTTATGATCTGTGGAAATAAATACCTCTGTCGTTACAGCTTTTCTCATAAACTATGGACTCCTTATCAAATGTTCATTATCATTACATAATTATTTGTGTACTGTGATAACGTCATAACACTTACAGGCTCCCTATATCATTATGACATCAACATAAAAAAGTGTTGACCTGTGCATTATGAACTAATTACCTACAACATAACATGACAGCACTACCTCTGGTTCAATACAACATGACTTGTGTACTTGTACATGTATAATCAATTTATTTATCCTTGCTAGTACAAAATGTTCCATCATACTTCAGGTCAAAAATAAAGTCTTTTGTTTCTGGTTATTGCCTTCCTGAAAAAGAATGCAGTGACAAAAATTTTGTCCTCCAAGTTTGAAGCTTTAGTTATTTCAATTTTCTGGAGATAAGTGTAGAATAAGAGATGCTCGAAGTGCTGTGGTTTTGTGTCACTATTTCAAGTTTATGAACTTTTCTTCACATAACATACAGATGTTTGAATGATTTTGCAGTTTCATGATTTTGTCGTTTAGTTGGACCATTGTATACCTCAAGTTGCATTTTAGGTTGATAACTGAGAGTGGGGGAAATATGTAAGCTTACGAAGTGTTAACACCCATGATGTGTACTTATGAGCATGATAACCTCAAACAAAGATTTATTTTTGGCCTTCACATGAATTTATTTTGGTCACTAATCAGGTCACTAAATTTAACATTTACCTAAATTGATCACTACTTCACCATTCCTTAACCAGCTCACTAGTTTGACGTCAACAGTTGTCAACTAATCAGCTCAGTTGTTCAATATCACCTGAAGAGCTCATTACGTTAACATTACATAATCAGCTAACTACTTCAACACCAACATATCAGCTCAATGGATTAACTTCAACTTTAGTATCAGCTCACTACTTCACCATTACCTAATGAGCCGACTACTTATCCATTAGGTAATCAGCTAACAACTTCATCATCAACTAATCAGCTCAATAGTTTGACATCAACTATCCAGCTCATCACATTGACCCCAGCTAAACAGCTCAATAGTTTGACAACTAATCAGCTCACATCTTCGACATCAACTCTGCCTTGCTACTTCACTGTTAACTATTCAGCTCACTACTTTTACATCAACTAATCAGCTCACTACTTTGACATCAACTAATCAGCTCACTATTTCAACATCAACTAATCTGTTCACGACTAGGCATCAGCTTCCTTCTTCACCATTAACTGCAGGTAACCACTACTTTACCTAACCATCTCATATTTAACCAGCAACTGCTCTCTATTGCCATGATTGCCTAATCATCCAATTATAAATCCACCATTAGGCCATCCACAATGACATTTTTGTTTCCAGAAACCCTACCTACCCATACATTTTGCAGACTTGTTTTCTATTTCTATGTGATTCAGTAGTACTCCCATGTACATTGTAATCCTATCGAAAAAGGTCAAAAATTTACACCAAGAGTAAAATTAATTTAAAAAAAAATAAAATTCCTACCTACCTGCCTACCTACCTGCCTACCTACCTACCTACCTACCCAATTTTCATAAATTTGGTTACTGAAAACAAAAATGTTATTCTGGATGGCGTTATTTACTCAGCTCACAAATTCACCAACATCATTCAGGCTGGTCAGTTACATGTATAATAGCACAGTCATGTGCTATGGATATCTTCATCAATTACTTCATCCTGATGTTGGCAACCAAATCATGTTTTAGGTGTGCAGTGATGTGAATTTAATATATACATATGCATTTTACCATGCATCAAAAGAGCATTTATGTGAGACAGTAACCTCATGTTCTTGCTGGATCTTAACCAGACAACAACTGGGGTCATATACATGTACATGTATGTATCAGAAAAATTGTGCTTATCACATGCATATTGTTATTGTATTTGGTTACCATATTTGATTTTGAGTTCCATTTCAGTGGTCTCGATCAACTGTGTTTGGCAATCGATGTATGCGATGTATGTACAATTGTGTCATTTGTCATTCCGAAATCAATTCATGAAAGTCAAATTCAAATATTCATATAAGCCATTGCTTCAGTGGATAAGTCTTGTGACATGTACTTGTAGTTCTCTCAGTTGGTCATATAAATGCTCATTTTGAATTCCACAAATATGACAAACACAATGCTATCCACTTTCCTTTTTTTACAAAACCTTCTCCCTTTGTCATATAAATGATCTTTTTGAATTCCACAGATATGACAAACACAATATGCTATCCAGTTTCCTTTTTACAGAACTTGGGGAGGGGTATAAAAGAGTGACAGTAAATATGAAATTTGTGGAATTTCCGCTGTGTTGGTCAGAGATAATGCAGTTGAAAGGTTGTGAATGTTCAGGATAACACTGTAGGGAGGTTGTGGTTTAGATAAATCGTGTGACAGTTGAACTGATATTAAGAGATGGGGATGTTTTGTTTCTGTTTTCTATAGCATTACGTGGGTGTATGAATGATAAATGTTTGTCAGTTAATTTCCATGTACCCATTGAACTGAATCATTTGCAAGGCTTTTTATTTCCCACAGGAACAGTGATAAGTTTGACAGAAAATGTTTCAAAGTTTCTGAAAATTCTGGTGAATCTATTTATTGGTGTTTATCCTAGAATCTTGTGAATTCCTCGCCTACAGCCTCTGATAAGATCTCTAACAAGTTGACCACTTAAGCAGGCGTCGCAGTGTCTTTGAGACTCCCTATTTGGAAATGAGACTGTAAAATCTGGAAATTTAACATGGAAGAGATAGGAGTGAGACACCCTGTTGTCAGCAAAAAGTAGAAATGAGACACCCTGTTTTTTAATCCTAACCAAAAGCCAGCTGACTTAAGACCACACTTTGAGAGCCAGTTCCAAAAAATAGTCTGCATATATCAGCTGTGATTTCTCAAACTGTTGACAAATGGATTGCACTTCAAGATAATTAGCAAAGGGAAATGGCCTTTTTTGTGTAATCGAGTTGAAAGGTGGTCTATTTATTAAAGCAATGGAATTATTACTGACCTTAGTGTCATTTACCCAGTAGATGTAGCCCAAATTTCATAATGTTTACAGCTCCCAATTTAGAGAAAATGGACAACTAGAGTACATATGGTTTGACTTGGCATGTAATGATAAATGCTTTATTTGGGGGGAAACATGTAGATTTCCCTTTTTCGGAATCTTGTAGACCTACAGGAGGACTACTAATAGGTACATGTATATGGACAATATTAAATATTGTTTTGAAATTTCCCCCGAATGAAAGAGATTACCAAGTACTACTGGTCAGGTCTTGCTTTTCCTCATAACTTACGGGAATCCGAACAGATTCTCGTATCTAACTCTTCAGGAATCCAAAGAAATCCTAAGCTAATTATCATTTCTAGATAGATAGGTAAAATTTTGCAGTTTGATGATGAGAATCAGACTCCTGGATTCCTGTGAAAAGCCAAACCTGGCTGCGTTGGATGGTCGAGTAAGATATGATATATACAGATCGGCTTTGTGACCATTTTTCATGCTTTTACCTAGTTTTCCTAGTAGGTTGTTTCCCTGACATAGGTTAAGAGATTGTAATTTCATTTAGAAGTCTTCTAGCCAATAATTTATCCAGTAACATCCATCCAATTTCTTGAATTTTGATAGACATTGTGATTATTTTTAAACATTACAATATATGAACAATTTTACTATATAGTTGCTTTTTTGAATATTAAATATAGCTATTATCTATATCTTCTGGATTATCAAATAGAGTGTGGGTCAGTCCACTTCCCACCGCCAGAGCTACAAAAATGCACAGCAACATATTTCTCATATTACTCAATTATGAATGCAAACACACACATTATGTAAAAAAGTTAAATACTCTTAATCACATCAGCGGTCTACGTTATCAATTGATGCATTATTGCAGATACAGCTTATCCACAATGCAATAGAACATACATGACATGTATTGTGTTGTCCAAGACAATCATAACAATATCAATCACACAATTAGCACTGTCAAATGATCATCAGGATTAGGTCAATTTCTCTACTATTTGTTTATCAAGACTTCCATATCTCTTGAAAAATCTATTGAGTTTGACATTATTTTGTGGATTATTTGCAATGAACATACCTGTACACTTTCATGTCATGGTGGCCATGCCCAAACTTGATTTACAGCAAGGTCAGTAATGGACATACCTGTACACCTTGATGTCATAGTGACCAATCCCAGACTTGATTTACAGCAAGGTCAGTAATGGACATACCTGTACACCTTGATGTCATAGTGACCAATCCCAGACTTGATTTACAGTAAGGTCAGTAATGGACATACCTGTACATCTTGATGTCACAGTGGCCAATCCCAGACTTGATTTACAGTAAGGTCAGTAATGGACATACCTGTACACCTTGATGTCATAGTGGCCAATCCCAGACTTGATTTACAGCAAGGTCAGTAATGGGCATACCTGTGCACCTTGATGTCATAGTGACCAATTCCAGACTTGATTTACAGTAAGGTCAGTAATGGACATACCTGTACACCTTGATGTCATAGTGGCCAATCCCAGACTTGATTTACAGCAAGGTCAGTAATGGGAATACCTGTACACCTTGATGTCATAGTGACCAATTCCAGACTTGATTTACAGTAAGGTCAGTAATGGACATACCTGTACACCTTGATGTCATAGTGGCCAATCCCAGACTTGATTTACAGCAAGGTCAGTAATGGGCATACCTGTACACCTTGATGTCATAGTGGCCAATCCCATACTTTATTTACAGCAAGGTCAGTAATGGGCATACCTGTACACCTTGATGTCATAGTGGCCAATCCCAGACTTGATTTACAGCAAGGTCAGTAATGGGCATACCTGTACACCTTGATGTCACAGTGGCCAACAGACTTGATTTACAGCAAGGTCAGTAATGGACATACCTGTACACCTTGATGTCATAGTGACCAATCCCAGACTTGATTTACAGCAAGGTCAGTAATGGGCATACCTGTACACCTTGATGTCATAGTGACCAATTCCAGACTTGATTTACAGCAAGGTCAGTAATGGACATACCTGTACACCTTGATGTCATAGTGGCCAATCCCAGACTTGATTTACAGTAAGGCCAGTAATGGACATACCTGTACACCTTGATGTCATAGTGACCAATCCCAGACTTGATTTACAGTAAGGTCAGTAATGGGCATACCTGTACACCTTGATGTCATAGTGGCCAATCCCAGACTTGATTTACAGTAAGGTCAGTAATGGGCATACCTGTACACCTTGATGTCATAGTGGCCAATCCCAGACTTGATTTACAGTAAGGTCAGTAATGGACATACCTGTACACCTTGATGTCATAGTGACCAATCCCAGACTTGATTTACAGTAAGGTCAGTAATGGGCATACCTGTACACCTTGATGTCATAGTGGCCAATCCCAGACTTGATTTACAGTAAGGTCAGTAATGGGCATACCTGTACACCTTGATGTCATAGTGGCCAATCCCAGACTTGATTTACAGTAAGGTCAGTAGTGGACATACCTGTACACCTTGATGTCATAGTGACCAATCCCAGACTTGATTTACAGTAAGGTCAGTAATGGGCATACCTGTACACCTTGATGTCATAGTGGCCAATCCCAGACTTCATTTACAGCAAGGTCAGTAATGGACATACCTGTACACCTTGATGTCATAGTGACCAATTCCAGACTTGATTTACAGCAAGGTTAGTATTGGACATACCTGTACACCTTAATGTCATAGTTGCAATCTCAGACTTGATTTACAGTAAAGTCTCTATTTATAATGGACATACCTGTACACCTTGATGCCATAGTGGCCAATCCCAGACTTGATTTACAGCAAGGTTAGTATTGGACATACCTGTACCCCTTGATGTCATAGTTGCAATCTCAGACTTGATTTACAGTAAAGTCTCTATTATTGGACATACCTGTACACCTTGATGCTATAGTGGCCAAGCCCCGACTTGATTTACAGCAATGTCAGTAATGGACATACCTGTACACCTTGATGCCATTGTGGCCAAGCCCCGACTTGATTTACAGTAAGGTCTCTATTAATGGACATACCTGTACACCTTGATATCACAGTGGCCAATCCCAGACTTGATTTACAGTAAGGTCAGTAATGAACATACCTGTACACCTTGATGTCATAGTGGTTAATCCCAGACTTGATTTACATTAAGGTCAGTAATGGACATACCTGTACACCTTGATGTCATAGTGGCCAATCCCAGACTTGATTTACAGTAAGGTCAGTAATGGACATACCTGTACACCTTAATGTCACAGTGGCCAATCCCAGACTTGATTTACAGTATAAGGTCAGTAATGGACATACCTGTACACCTTGATGTCACAGTGGCCAATCCCAGACTTGATTTACAGTAAATTCAGTAATGGACATACCTGTACACCTTGATGCCATAGTGGCCAATCCCAGACTCGATTTACAGTAAAGTCTCTATTAATTTGATCAGTTTCAACATATTTTAGAAGCCAATTCCAAAACATAGTCTGCATATATCCAGCTCTGATTGTTCAAAACTGTTCACAAATTGGTTGCTCTGCAAGATATTCACAAAAGAAAGTCTTTCGTTTTAAGTTTTAAAATGAATTGAACTGAAAGGTGGTCCAAGCATGCCAAAAATGATTGAATTATTAGAGACCTTACCATAGAACAGTTTTGATGTGTTTCATTTGAAAGTCGGCAGATCATAATTAAGTAACATGTTCAGACAGGTCAAATAGCAGATGATTTTGAAATTCGAGTTGAGAAATAATATGAATAATGTCACTTAAATGTGATGAGTAGACTTGTACATTCTGTGCTTGTAGCTCTCACATTTGGGATGAATTAATACAGAGACTTAATAAGCCTAAGTAAAATGAGCAATAAACCTAGAACTGGTTGTAGAAGGAGGAATTCACAAGATGAAACTTTTGTATAAACTGAAGAAATGTATGATCGGTGGCCAATGGAAGATTTTTTGTCAATCTTAATCTCCTATATTTTGTGTTTGTCTGTTTTTAATGTGTCTTCCCTGTTCTGATATTTGCGTTTATTGAGGGTGGGATTAACATGTTTAGTAATATGTCCAGGAAATGAAATCGTTCTTTTTCAGATGCATAAAACAGCAAATATTTTAATGTTGGCTAGAGTTGAGATGTTTTATTAGTTTAATTAATACATACACATACTTGTAGAACGTAATGTTAAGAATACCACCTGCTTCTTGAATTTTTGTTAGTGTACATCTAGTACTGACTAAAGTTCTGTAATTTGGTGTGTGTGTGTGTGTAAACTGTGTTCGATGAACTCTTTTACTGCAGAATACACTCTATGTGCAGACAGAGCTTGTGCTAGCTCCATTCTTAGCTCGTACGCAGCTGTTCTGGCCATATCCACGGAACCACTTGTCTTGCGAGCAAATATCCAATCACAGACTTTACCCCAAGGAACTCAACCTTCCCAATGGGTCTTCATGTAATGCAATGAGATAAGAATAACCATTTGTTCAGACAATGCAATAAACAGCACAAGAAGAAGTGTTCAGTTTGCTGTTCATTGACCTGACTGCTGTTCACTCGTGCCGCGTTGTGTGTTTTGCCCTTCACAGATGTCTGATGTCCCCAACTGCTTCAAGCATTTTCATTCACAAGGAGTCTCATACATTCCATCATGTCAGTTGCCAACAGGGTTCATGGAATCGCCCAGGATAACTTGACCCCAGATGTTGATATGCAGCTTTGATCGCGAGATGAGCACAATATGATTTCCTTATGGATTGTTGGCATGTGTTATCGAACATGTTAAAAATGGCTTTGAAAATCTTGAAGGACCAGTTCAGAAACTACAGATTTATCCAATATCTTGAACATGTGGACGATGGGCTTGTAATAATGAATAAAGACGTTTTATTAATGGACACTAGATATACCGGTTATTGAATAGTCATCGTCAGATGGAACATTACCTTGATGATCAAACTGACATCCTATAAGGAACCTTACCAACATGAGAGCGTGAGAAGACGAAAGACGAGATATAAAAGACGTGGCCGACTTTCCGGTGTAAGATCTAAAATCAACGATATGATGGTCTGCTTACTGATATGCATGATCATTGCCAAAGTATCTATTTAATACAGAAAGAATTCACTGTTTGATCAGATAATTAAAAATACATATTTGCTTTGAATGTAAACTGCCAATTTAGTTACATTTCTTGATTAGGTTTAGGATGTCATTTCACAGTTGACACCATGTAGGCTTTATTGCTGTTCACTTCTTAATTGTTATGGATGATTATCGCTGTTGAAATAGAAAGTGAAACCACTGAAAACTTGACGAGCATTCCCATCCACCAACCGCAGCATATAGTTGTATTGTGTCAATTAGACACACTCTGTTCAGACTGTTACCAAGACAATATAGCAACTGTAACTGTAAACAAAGAGCTTCTGCAACAGGCATTGAACAATACATCTAGTGGTCAAACAAAAGTTGTATGGTCTAAAATCAGTTCACGGAAGCTTCCATGGAAGTGGCTTCTTGGGGCTGGGTGAGATGGTGCCAAAGGCTATTTGACCAACAAAGCAGGTGTCCTTGTAGATGCTGCCATGCAGGTTGACAGACAGATAAAGAACAAATTAATTGTTGAAAAGATTCCAAAACCTAATTAGTTCATGTGTCTTTATTGAGAAACATTCCATTCAAGTTTGATATCGAGGCTTGGTCAGATAGTTCATCATGTTCATAGAATGTGTCCACATATGAGCTAGCCAGTTTGACCACAGACAAACATTGGACAAATGACTGTACTTCATAAAAACCAGAACATAATTCATATCCATCTTTCCCAAGGAAGCATTCTCACAGTATGCTTTGTGGTATAATAGTTTCAAGGTTCTGGCAATGCAGTCTAACAGACAGACAGACAGACAGATATTGGACAAATAAATGCATGGGCAAACAGACACCAAACTTAGTTCATATGTCTTCAATTCAAGTTTGGCCAAACTTAGTGATAATATGGTTGGAAAAAATATCTGGGAGCAAGCTGTGTGTCAAAGGTTAATGGGACAAGCAGACAGACAAAGAATGAGTAAACTGATAAACTGATACCTTCCCAGTATACAGTATATCACAATCAGACTTCGGGTTACTTTAATAATATATGTACGAACATTCTGCTTGCTTGAATGCATTTGTAGCATCCAATTGGCAATGAAGAAACTCCGGAGACATGACAATCAGACATCTTGCATTTATCCGAGCAGATCAATTGTTTTGATGGTGTTTGGGAATCCCCTACTTAAAATCAAACTGAATTGGGAGTATTCAAGTATAACATTTATGGTACTGTATTTCTAAACATAAAGGTTTGACCTACATTATTGAATTTTGCATAATGACAGTTTGAAGATTGTTTTTTTGCATACCAGTACATACATGGAATACTTGAAAGCCTTGATATACTTGCATATCAGTTATGTGAAAAAGCCACCGAAACAGTGTCAAAATCTTAATAATATAGTAATTGCTGTTGTTTTGCTTGGCTAGTTGATCTACATGTAGATCCCAGAAGATTTTCAATACAGTCAGGTGGTGACATGGGAATGCCAGTGACAATGTTTGCTTTCTGTTTCAACAGTGAATCGAAAACTATACAGAAATCGAGTCTCTCAATAGGTTAATCATTATTATTGATCCTTGCTTTGAGGATCTGTATTTGTATATTGTTTATGTACACTGGACTTGCCAATAGAGTTTCTGTGAATATTTTGCATATTTCATAATTCATGTTATCTCTAGAGATATAAAAGATGGAATTTACATTATTCTTTCCAAACCTGTAGAATGTAAATAAATTCATTGGAATTTGCCAAGATACGGACAGAAATTCTATTTTGCATAGTCTAGCATTCTATTTTGCATTGTTTAGTAACTATGTGTACGCTAGCATTAATAAGTTTATGAATTCTTTTATTTCAGGACATTATCAAGAACAAACTTCAGTGCCAGTCTGTCCCCAAAAGAAGAAAATCTTCACACACACAGCATGGGTTATCTTTTAGATACTTTAACATTTTTTAGGGTATACTGAAAAAGATGTTGACTTTCACACATATTTCGTACACTCTCAGAAATTCTGTTGCTAGTGATGGCTAGAATTTCTGTTTTTTAAACTTAGTACATAATATTCCATGTATTTTCATAGAACCTCGATTTGACTGTTCAGAAAATTAACTACCCTGAAAGCTCCAAAGTGAAAATTTTGATAATGTTTCAAAATTTTTGGTAAACATGATAATTGAAGCTCAAAATAAAGATAAAATGTAACCGATTATGTAATCTGCTACATGTATTTGTAGTTTTAAAGATTGTGTATATGTTGGGCATCACCCAGAACCTTACATGATGACTCGTATGGGAAAAGTCTACATATATGTATTACCAGACATCTTTACAATGATGTTAAAAGATGCTGTCACGCCTTTGATGACATGAATGGTCAGCCAGCCAATGGTTCAGTTTTAGATCAGAATATTGGTTTGCATTTGGAAGAATACAGATCACTGGCAAAATTCAACTAGACTGAGAAAATGTGCATAATATTTTGGGCAAGCCTTTCTAGACAAAGCATTGTTGAGTGTCTAGGGTCATGTGTTACGACAGATATTCATAATTTGATTTTCAATTCTTTGCTAATACATAATAATATGGCTCCTCACCAGTATGAATACAATGCTTAAATATTGTCGACCAACAAATACACGTCACAGGGTACACCATGCTCATATGATGCATATGAGCATGGTGTTATTCTGCACTATTTTTGTTTATAGTGAAGAAACAGATTTTTTTTATTTAGACTTTCTAATAGAGTTCAAGATAGCTTACACTGTCGGGGATTCATGGACCGCTTTTAGGATTGATACTTGGCTCAAAAGTTTTTTTCTGGAAAGCTGGTTTCTCCCAAGATGAATTGGATTTTACCGAAAATTATTTTAAAAAACCAAACAATATTTTTGCCAAAGTTTGGGTCGAAGAAACATTTTCAGTCCCCAAGCATCCAGTCAAAACTCAATATGGATGACAAATCTCAAGTTTTGCATGAAAATGGTCCTATTCTTTTGTGTGTACGAATTCCTGTTTCAAAACCCTGCATTATTATGACTAATGTTCAAGTGGCAGTTTATCGGTTCAGAAAGTCAACACATTTTCAGTTTTTTTTATTACTCGAAACTCCCTATGGAATTTTTGTGGGCATTAGCGTTTTCAGATACTTGGCTTTTCTAAAACTTTTTTAAATGTTTCAGTAAAAATTTATGTAGCTACACTGTATCTTGTCCAGAATGTTCAAAGAGGAATAACTGATGGTGTGATGATATTGCCAGGAGAACATGACTGCCATCAATAGGGAACTAGCCCACACACTGGTGTAGTGATTTGTGTCAATCTTCTATAAGTTATCTAACTGAAATCATCCATCATGTCAATGACTGGGAAGCATTGATGCTATTCCCCATCGGTTGTATGTGTCATATCTTCTGTTCCTGGTTGTGAATTGGTTTGGGTATGATTAATCCCTCTAATAATTCAATCCCCTTATCAAAATTCAATCACCCTCAAATCTGGAGACAATTCAATTGGCTGTTGTAATATATTTGGTCATCCTCTAAAATCATTGAAATAAGAAGGAAATGGTGGATTATCTGCTTGATTTTGAACCATTTTGTCAACTAACTGTTCTAATAAATTTGATCACCCCCAGATTTTATGGTGGGAAATTTCACTTCCTATGATTGTTGAATTATTAGAGGGATTACTGTACCATTAACCATGGGACAAGGAAAGCCCCTAACAGGTGGTGATCAGAAGGTCCTGGTCATGCCCAAACACCAGAACTTCATTGCAAATTGGTATTTGTGAGTAGATAATGTAAATCGATTTTCAGTTAATATTCCTCAAATTCATGGCAAAGAATAAGTCTATTGATTTTGAGGTCTTCCTCTCTGTGCAGTATCTCCAGTTCCAGGTTATGGATTGGTACCAAACTTGCAGTAGACTTTACCCATGGGGCAATGCAAAATCTTACCCATGGGGCAATGCAAAATCTTACCCATGGACAATATTGATACATATGGGATAACCTGTCTATGACTCAACTTTAGGTAGTCATCAGGAAAAAGTTAAAATTACATGTATTGATGTCTGAGGTAAACTCAAAATCTGGTCACTTTTCACAGCCCTGAAGCACAAACTCATGGCAAAGAAGAAACGTATGGATTTTGATGTGTGGCTGTCTATTAACTTTAGCTCTTTAATCATCTCCATTTGTAAGATATGTATTGTGAACAAACTTGAGGTATACTGTTGGAGGAAAGAAAAAAACCTGTATATTAATTTTGAAGTCAAATGTCAAGGCCAGGTCCAAGTCCTGATGGCATGTCATTCTTATCAGTGAACATCTCTAGTATCTTGATGCCATGTCATTCTTATCGCTAGTATTTTGGTAACAGTTTGCAGACACACTAAGCCAGCTCTGTAGTGACTGGCATACAATTAAACAGGCATTTTGACTATTCAGCTTCTTAGTGGATTTCACTTAATATTGTCCTTGATATTTCACCTTCTAAAACATGTGTGCATATTGTCTGAATGAAAATGGCGATATATTGCAAGTTTGTGCATATTGCAAGTTGGTGACAATTTTACTCTGATGGTGAAATCACATGCCTGAGTTGATTGCTGTTGACAGAAAAGCAGTTCCTGTTTGATGGCAGTGCATTTATTTCAGTCGATTTGATTTTTTTCCCCCACATACACGACTTTTGTACTGCATTACCAAAGTGGAAAATTATACATGACCATGCTGTGTGTGTTGAACATGTCTAACAGACTGGCATTGTAGTCACTGGTTCAAGGTTGACATTTGTTTTAACTTCTAGCTAACAAACATCTATTGGATAGTTTTATGGGTGGGTCATGACTGGCTATATTGGTGCATTGATTTGGAGTGATTTTGTTCATTTTTTAGTTGGTCTTAGTATAATACTATTTTAATTGCTTTTATGTTGGTATGATTTTCAATGAAATTAACAAGTTTTCCTTTGCTTCCTTTAGATCTCGCCGATTCTGAGCAACAAATCTCAGTGAATGGAGTTGAATCGGTAGCAGTTAAAAGCACAAATTTTGTGAACCCCAGCATTGTCATCATGCCAGGACTGTCACAGGCGTCTTCCACACCAACTACTCTGGGCAATGGGTACCATAGTTTTAGCAGTGGAAATTATTCCAACATTTGCCAAACATCAGCAGGGCGTTCCCAACTGCGTAGCCATTACTTGTAATGTGCTTTGGCAGCAATGTTAGTAATTTAATTGATTTGAAGAATTGATTCCTTTAGACTTGTTCAAAGGGCTAAATTTCTACAATGTGTGCTGGCCTGTCAAGAACAGCTTTGCCAATAGGCTCACCAGATTTTCTCTTTTTGCAATCACAAGCCTATTGAATACGAGTACCGCTGGTATATTGTTTAGGTCACTTGGGCCAAAACAGATTATCTTTCATGAATAGAATTTTACAGACATTTCAAAGCACAACTTCTTCCATTCCATTGTTTTCACTATGATCCAAATTAACCTTAGACAATACTATCTTGCCCCGATAGGAGTGACAGGTGCATTGACATGTGAGGTCTGGTTTGTTCTCCTGGACTCTCCTCTATCTCTTTAACCTTTAAAGTGTTTTTTTACTATTAAAGGATTTTAATCAACATTTTTTTTTTCTCTGGAATATGTGTCAGAAGAGTTAGTACTTAATTAAGAATTTTTTTAAAAAAAATTTCCTTGTCCCCTGTGGACGTATTTAAGCCTTTTTAATTAAAGACCTGTAGCTCAATTTCCGCCAGTTAACCCGTTGATGAGCTTAGGCGTCACGTGACCTTGTGACGTCAGACAGGCGACCGTCTCCTGCGGACAGCTGTCAGCGCTATATATTAAGCTGTGGATTTGCGATTACTCCATCGCGTATATCGCTGTATAATTAATCGAAAACGATTCGAAACCATGGAGGAATATGCCAGTGATGATGATCTATATACAGACCACATAAATGAACATCTTGACGTTCTGCTGTATCAGTTTGAACCCGCAGGTACTTTGTTATTGTGCCATACAATGGGCCCATATAATATCATCTCTTTACACGGCACAAAGCCACGGAGAGATATTCACTGCCCATAGACAATATGGCTAGACGGAAACTGGAGAAGAAGGCAAAAACCAGCTGTCAAATTTCTCGTTTTCTCAAACACAAATAATATAATCTTGTGCACAGAAGGACGAAAGAAACTTTTTGGGATGATGGCTTCATACTACTACAGGCAAATAAAGCCGTAGCTGCGAGTTTCTTTGAGATGGCTATAAACGCACATCCTCTATTGAAATTCAGGTATGAAATATCTGAAAACGAGGCGAATTATCTAGACGTTGCCGTTTTCAAGGGGAAAAGATATTCGACTGACTCAATACTTGATGTGAAATGCTAAACAAAGCCAACTGAAACCTACAAATACCTACACAGTAAATCATCACATTACGGGAGAATTGAAAATATATATACGAAACTGCAATAATACTGCAGACTACATAGACTAGTCAGAACATTTCAAGCGCAAGCTTAAAACAGAGAGGATACTCTACCTCGGAAAATTACTGACAGAAACAAATACCTCAAGAGGAACGAGGGCATACAGAACAAGTCTGTACTGAAACGACGTATGCGTTACAC
The DNA here is from genome assembly GCA_036873755.1 of Hanleya hanleyi. Lineage (NCBI taxonomy): Eukaryota > Metazoa > Mollusca > Polyplacophora > Lepidopleurida > Hanleyidae > Hanleya > Hanleya hanleyi. Next base: position 205,759 of record JAVTVY010050459.1, read on the forward strand.
AACAACTTTCAATCCATACATGAGATGGCTGAAAAGGATCTTGAAGAAATACTGGATCACAAACATACATGCCGTAAAGCTTTACCAGCCAGCCACAATTATGCTATAGGCTGGGTAAAAAGCATCAGTGAAATACTGAAAACGTAAAAAATCTGACCATAACGGTCAATGCGTAGGCTCCCTGATGAGGGTTTCGCTGGTCAGAAATAAGAATTTTCGACCTAAAATAACCCGAAACTTGCACCCGCAGATACTAAACAATGAATACTAGGTATAACCTAGAGAAACAAAACGGGCAAGTAGGAGTCTGGGTTTTCACCAGTGTTATTGTAGGTGTGGCCCCCTAGGACCAGTATTTATTATATTAATTAACAAGGTAGGCTTCAAGGCACGGTGGGGTTCCTGGATCAGTAGGTCATACGCAATGGGGATGAATATATACTGCTTTATTTATTGATGTCATTGTCTTGAGAACGATACCTGTATCAAAACATCGTCCCGAATAAACTAGAAGTTGTTATCCATAAGTAATTTGTTTATTTATCTACTTCCCAACTTCTAAATGCCACTAAAAGAAATCTCTCCCAGTATGTAATTCATACTAAATTGCTACCTGTCATTAGCGAGCTCTCACGCCTGTGACGTCACAGATTGGCGGCCTCGCTTTCATTCCACAAATATGCATATCTAACTGGGAGATAAATAGAGCTGTCAAAAAGGCTTAAATACGCCCGCAGGGGACGAGGAAATTTTTTAAAAAAAATTTCTTAATTAAGTACTAACTCTTCTGACACATATTCCAGAGAAAAAAAAAATTGATTAAAATCCTTTAATATATGGCGAAGTACAAAATGTGATACATATTTATCAAATTTCCCTACAGGTCCAAGAAAGGACCTATAAGCTTACATTTATGATAATTTGGCAACTTCAGGTTGAAAGTAGTCCAGTTTCATTGATAAAATATATTTTCTAAGTTAAAGAGATGGCGAGGTGTCTCAATTAATACACCAGAACTCAACCATGTGTCCGTGCACAGTGAATTAATAGTGCAAACTCCAGATTCAGTGTAACTACCTAGTGTGGCATAATTGTGGATGTTGATACAAACACAAATGAATCAATCAAGTGTTCCATTTTTGGAAGAAGTTTGCTTTGTGGTTTCAATAAAACTTCAATTGTCATTGCCACCATATCTTTGACAGCCAATTTTACACCATATCATAGGGGGGATTTTAGTTTGAAAATTTTCTGTCGATATCTCGGGATACATTGAATTTTCTTTTTTTCTTTTTTTTTCTTGTGAAATTTTGCATATGGTTTATATTATGTACCGGTACAAAAGCTCCATATTAAAGCAGTCTTAATAGCAATGTTGGTTAAACAGCTATCTTCCTACAGAAGGTGATACTATACATGTAGTCCTAATCAAAATGAATATTGGAAATAAACTTTCTCTGAGATTTTTATTCATGTTTTTATAAAGTCACCTACTCCTAAATTGAGGAATTACAGCCCATAGCAACCAGTTGCCTATTCTATGATCTCTGGAAATCTTACATTATAATTTGCAGAACATTAGATCTAAGGAGAATCAGATTCCAATAATCATCAAAAGAAAGATATCTGATTATATCATGTTACATGTAGGGGAGCAGGCTTCGAATATTGCACAAGTTCACTAGCCAGAGATTATTTGGACGAAAAATTATTGTGGACGAATAAATTTTCTTACTCACTTTCTTTCTTTTTTTTCTATTTTTTATTTAATTTTTTTTTGTTTTTATTGACAAGTCTGGCGCATGTTGATGGTTACTAGTCTTGATGAACTAGTTCATATTTTTCCAAAATTTGAACGCTGCACAGCTGTGTTGATATATCACCTTCATGATCACAATACCTTTTGATATGTAGTTGTTATAGTACCCAAATCTGTATATGCCTGTAAAATTGTAATTTGAATTAACAAGATTCAATAACTCGCTATTACCAATGAATCCTGGTAGTTTGATGTCTATTTTCATGGTTGTTCAATTAAAGAGATAGTCACATCAAGTTTTGAACATATTTAGCAAATTACTTACTGTGATACAAGTTATTAGGGTTATTTAATATTTAAACCATGATCAACACAGTCCTAATACTTTCGGTTTTACTGACATTCCCCGAGTTGTACTTGGTGGCATTAACTGAGATGATGTCACATAACATTGTGGATGTGACGCTCCACTTCAGCATGCGCTCTTTGATAACTTTCATCGCAGTGTGACAGATTCTATTGGACACCTGTGCTCGTTTTCTCAAGCATTTCCCGTTTTCATTTTGTTCACAAGACTGAATTGAAAAATCCAATGCATTGGTCAATACAAAATACAAGACTTTGCAACTTGAAAAAGCCATTGACAAATCTATCAGATGATCATGATGTTCAGTTTACCCCAAAACCAAAATCTCACTACCAGTACTACCTCTTTAACTAATCTGTGATCATTTGGAAATGTCCTTTCAAATTATCATTCAAAATTTCCTTCTTGCACATAGGCATGATGGGCATATTAGTGCTGAAAGCTTTGTCATCCAGAAAGGTAATTGTGATCAAGTATCATATATTGGAACATGGTTTGAGTTGATTGATAATTGCCCTTTACCAGGAGAGTTGGTGTGGAGTGCCCAGTGATAGATTCTACACCTGCAAGAGAAGTCACGACTCCCTGAGAATATGATGGTCTTATGTGCATTGTGGTCTTCAAATAGTTAACCATTCTGTAGAATCGTCATGTTTGTGTCATTGCAAACTGAGTATGATATTTCTTTCCCTGGTATAAGTGGTCAGTGGACTAGGATGTAAGTGGTTAGTGGACAATATGGTTATTGGTATTCAATATCAATGGTGACTACATTTAGCTCATTTACTATACTAGTGTGAAACCCATCAATTGGTTGTATATTTGCCCTTTCTGATCCTCCCAGACCACCTGGAATCTCCCTGTGGTACCTTCCTGGATAATGATGACAGATAAACTGACACATGTTTCAGTAATATTTTAAAAGTACATTTTAGGATCCTGGCCCCAGTTGCCATTAATGGGTTTCATTACCTTTCTAATGTGCAGAAAAGCTAATGGTAAAGCCCCCCCGTCTTATATTGAATTACTACTTTTTAAAAAAAACCTTATCCAACGAAAGAATCATAGTTTGACCATGTTGTTTTTTATATAAATCATTTTTGTATGAATCAGAGAATCTAAAAAATATCAAGGATTTCTTTGCTTATATTTTGACAGAAAATGCCAATTTCTGGCAATAGAGATGTCACAAAAATGCTAAAATCGCATGTTAAAGTTAGGCTGAAAATTAAGTGTAAATTTGAGTTTTTCCATCAGAAAGCTGGAATTTTAACTGCTGTTGACAGTTTTGAGGGATATACTAAATTCATTATTCATTCTCAGTTGATATGGGTGCTCATTTGTCTGTGAAGTTTGGTTTTGTAGGATATATCCGTTGACTTCTGCTAAACCAAAGGTAATGAAGCCCTTTAAGGGAGCTTCTTAAAATTAGGGCATACTAGAAGTGCATATAAGGCACTCCGAACAGTGCGGCATGATGCGCTGAGTTGGAACTCCCTAACATCTTTTTTCGAACTCCCCAAAGGAAGGATGGCATATGGCTTGCCATACAATAGCACAGGGAATAGCATATGCTATTGGAACTCATCTCCATGCTGATCAGAACACTACACTGGAAAGAGTGTATCTCATTTGGATAACTGTCATATGTCATTCCTATCAAGGAATGCACTTACATACGCCCGACAAGAAGGCAGTCATATTTTGTGATGGCGATTTCCATCCGTCTGTTTGTGTCCAATCTACATGTCCAGTCTTCTGTGAGAGTTTGCTGTTTACAGTTGAAATTTTTGTCAGTGGATATACTGATAAGGTCACTGTGGCTCAAAAAATTAATTATCGAAGATAGCAATTTTTGTTGTTGCTTGATACATTTGGGGTAGAAGATATGTTGTGTACCAATATTAAGGTAAATGTCAAAGGTCAAGGTAACCGAGACACCAGAATCGGGAAGTAATTGAAATCTCATCTGTGTTTTTCAACGGATGCATTATGGAGGGGACAACATGTCACATACCAAAAGTGAGGTCGAGGTCACCAGGACATCATTGAATATTTCTTTTTTGCATGTGTTGATTACCTAAGTAGAGGTCAAAGGTCAAGGTCGGTCATTGGAAGATTAGGAATTGCTGAAAAGTCTTGATTTGGTGTTACAACTTCAATTGAGTGTTCTCATGTATATCACCAAGTCTTGTCGAATATATTAATATTGAGGTGTGATCTCGACAGTCTAGATTGTGCATACAATTGTCCTTCTGATTACCTTAACATCTAGATGGAAGAATGACTGTAGATTTCGATGTTAAAAGGTCAAAGGTCACTAAATTCTCAAACAATGCAATGTATTTTGGGAAACCTTTTAACTCCAAATTAAAATACATGTACATGTATATTGAAGCCAATTTTTGCTCATATTGAATATTTAAATCACCCGGACAGCCCCATAGATGTAGCTAAAAACCAAGTAGCTATGTTTAAACCAAATATTATCCTGGTCTCCAATGGGCATAGGATGCCATTATTTACTCCCCATCTCTCTTCTCTCTAATACAAATACTAATCAAATAGATTTTGATGCTGATGGATAGACTTGCACATTTTACAGTATGTATATCTTGTCCCATTAGGGGTTAAGTACCAGTTTTTCTTCACCTTTTATAAAAATGATATAAAGACAAAGATTCACATTCTTCTACCCCAATGGGCATTGGATGCACTTTTCAATTTTTTTTTTTTTTTTTTTTTAATATTATTATTATAATTTATAAGGCAAGCAAACGATGAAATTAAATGCAAAATTAAAAGTATGGTGGAATGATGCCCGCATACTGACCAGAAATCATATGACCCCACAGACAAATATACTGACTATATTTCTAAAACAGATGGTGTTAGTAAAATTACAGTGAGGTAATTTGACTGGGTGTATGAAGATGGTTTAATATAGTGTTAGCAGAATTGGCTTAAAAGATTCAAATTTCCAATAATTCTTATTATAAATGTTAATTATTATTGTATATGGTACGTTCTAGTTTATATGATATTACTGACTGTTTTATACCAGGTTTAGTTACATACATACTCTAGATTTATGAACACCAACGTCATTTTCATAAATATTGGTGCTTGACTAATGCAACTCTTGCATCTAATTATCTGGACAAAATTGATGATAACTGTTTGAAGACCACACTGATCTTTATGTTTTCAGAACAGACTGCCAGATCATCTTCATGGAACTACGATGTTTGAAGCCATGTATCCATGTCTGTAAATGTTTTGTGAAACAAAGTTAATGTCTAATTTTGTGAAGAGAAATTAATGTATAATTTTGTTCAATCTGCAGAACCAGCAGTTAGGGACACGTGTAGCGGCCTGCCTGTACAACTGAATGGTCACTCTAATGGATTCCCCATCACTAGTAGTGCCCTGGAACATCACAGCACTGTCACTATGCAACAGGGTTATGACAGCTTGGTCGTGGATTGCCTGATTAGTAACACTCATGGATGTTGATTGATGAGATGCCATGTACCCAGATGACTTCTGATTGGCTATGTAATGTGGCAACATGAGATGCTGATTGGACAACTCTTGATCCTCATGACAGCAGATGCTGATTGGTCAACTTTTGGTTCTTATAAGCATGATGACACCAGATGCTGATTGGTCAACGTTTGGTGCTGATAACACAAGAAGCCGATTGGTTAACATTTGGTCCTGATAACCATGGTAACACCAGATGCTGATTGGTCAATTTATGGTCCTGATAACCATGATGACACCAGATGTTAATTGGTCAACATTTGGTTCTGATAACCATGATAACACCAGATGTTGATTGGTCAACATTTGGTCCTGATAACCATGATAACACCAGATGCTGATTGGTCAACGTTTTGTTGTGATAAGCATGATGACACCAAAAGCTGATTGGTCAACTTTCGGTCCTGATAACACAAGATGCCGATTGGTTAACATTTGGTCCTGATAGTACTGATTGGTCAACAGAATCCTAGCCAATTTTGAATTTCTCCTATAAAGTACCAAAATAGTTTTGCTGCAGATGAAACCACCTTGCAAGTTTACTTCCACTATTTCAGTGAAAATTACTCTGGATTGTCTTCTATCTTTGTTTTCAACATACATTGTTTTGCATACAGTATGGCATGCTAATTGAGGAGGTTACTTATTTTGAAGAGATCTGATTGGTGGTTGTCACACCAATTTATCCTGGTATCATATACTAGGGTATAATAGCTAGACGAAATGGAAATCTCAATAACCTTGCATTCATTTCATGTGTGTTTGACCTGAATTTTTATCAAACTTCAATAAAATGATGCAATATGATTCAGAATGTGATATTTATCGTAATTCAGCCATCTTTAATATCTTGCCCTGTTTATGTTTCAAATCATTTCTACCTGATGAAAATTCAATTCTTGCCTCTTAATTAAATGATTCACATCTTTGAATGGTTTAGGGTTAAGACGGTCAAAAATTTGATCACAGATCAAACTGTTAGCTGTTAAAATCAAAATTTTCTACTTTAGTTTTGCATTTCCTTACAAGGGAGCCTGACTGTGATTAGGCATTTATTATTGAACAGTTTTATTTTATGAAAAAGTGTCCTTAATACATGTAGTAAATAAAGCAAAGGAACAGAGTCTGTTATCTCAGTTTATCTTGGCTTTTTGAAGAAATATGCCCGAGTAGTTAAAGGTGATAAAGACAGTTTCTGAGCACATTTTTTTTTACTCCTCAAATGCATACAGCTGAGTTCATGCTTTGCATGTTCATTTTCATACTTCCTATTCTCGATCTTCATTGATGTTCTTTGGCAGAATTCTACACACATCCTGGGTCAGTATGATGCATTCTGTTTGTTTCTCAAAATCAAATTCTTGCGAGACCAGTTTAATATCATTCAAAGTTGTTCATTCTGATTTCTGTACTGTGTTAGGTGGAGAAATACCATAAACATTCAATTCACTCTGGATACTTATATCATTTGTCAATACATTTTCAGTTTTTCCAACATGATCATAATATACAGAGTAAATATTATACATTTTGGATCCCATGAATTTATTTTGCCAAGCAAATCAATGGTAAATCCTCTTAATGATGCTATCAGAGGAAGTGAAATCTCCGACCTTACTCCGATTTTAATAGGGTGATTGATTTCTTGGAGGATGAACCGTTCTTACACTACTCTTACAGTTCACATGTAGTTGTATAAGTGGATGGCCATATTGGTGACGGCTCAGATAATCTCCAGCGTGGAATTTGCTTACTTGTGACTATAATAAATAGGTCCAGTGTTCACATTTGTTTTGCAGTCCCCTGTTAATGTGTAGCTGAAATGGTTTGTCTGTAGACCAAATATTAATTGTAGTTTTTCTATGCCCATCATGACATGATGGGTGTAAGTTCTTTTTATGTGATAGTGATTTTTGTCCATCTGTTAACTTTTGCTTGTCCATGTGATAGCTTCAGTTCCAGGTCATGGATTGGAACCAAACTTTGGTTATACCTTTTCCATGAGTTAAAGAGGAACCTTATTCATTTTGAAATCAACGGTCAATGTCACTGATAGAAAAATCAGTAAATCATTGAAAATTTGTATGTTTATGCTATAAGTACAATTCAGAGATGTGGGCTGTGGATTTTTACCCCTCAGACAATTTTGGCAGAAGGATATCTGGTGTGGTGCCTCCAGTTGTCCATCTTTGTTAACACAATATGTTTTGAATGATTATAACCAGGCTTTCTAAATTCATATAACAAGTTAGTGTGACAATATGATTTGAGATTATAGCTAGGCTTTCCAAATTCATACTATTGGGTGATGGGCTTGAAGTATATACAGTTTGACCAATCCGGACTGTATTTTTTCAATGCCAAATTCTAATTACATTTTAGTGATATCTATGAGTTTTCTAAGTTCAGGCCTTTGATAACTTGTGATGGATCAGTTTATTGAACATAACTGACCATGACCTATTTTTTCCTGCGAAGTAGGCTCTCATTTGCAGATTGATTGGTAGTCAGTGAGTGAGTCCATCCGAATCCTTTCATCGGCAAAATAAGGCGAACCGTTGACATTAGAACCTTAATTTTTGGCATGAACGTGCATTAGGGGACTGTAACCAGCAAGTTCTGAGCTGACCTACTTTGACCTATTTAGGTGACCTATAACATTATGTTTGGACCTCCAAGTCATCTAGGTGACCTATACCATTATGCTTGGACCCCCAAGTCATCTTTTTCACCCTACTTCGTAGGTCCTGTGATGTTAGTCACACTACTCATGTTCTATAATAAATTGCGATATTTTATTTTAGGAAGGATCGTAGCTCGATCATTAAAAATATGCGTCAGTTAAGTTTGGGCTCTACGGTCAAAGGCGTTCACAGGTGTATGTTGAAGCCCATAAGGCTCCTGTTATACCTTGTACTTTTCATCATGACTTTGTGCTCCACATACTGATGCTTAAATTGGACAGTTATCTCTCCCATATTAGTCATATAATATTTTCCTGAATATTGGCATGATGGACGGTGTTGCACAATCACAAAAATATGGATTGGAATAGATCAATTAGTTCCTTTTAATGATCAAAAGTTATTTCCCCTGATTGAAAAATGTCAAATTAGCAGGAAATGATGGAAGAATGTTAGATCTGAAATTCGAATTTATTTTCTGTATTTGTTTTTACAACCATTTATAGCTGTCCAAACAAACCTTTTTGAATATTTTTCATTCATACAGTGACAGAGTATGTCACTGTTACAAATTTTGTTTTGTTGTAAGTTTTAGATTGAGTGTGTTTGTATGTTCTAGAAGTCGAAATGCTTGCCTCATATTTTTGTGTGTCTGTAAGTTAAGATCGCTTCAGTAGATGTTATATATTAGATAAAGATAGATGTTGGTGGTTGTAAAATTTATATTTAGAATTGATATTTTAAAGGATATATGAAATTTCGTAGAGAAGTTCGGAGTTTATTCCGTTATATGTTAAATATTGACTTTATTCTTCATGTTCTAAATAAAAAATTCATCATCCCATTTTAAAAGTATGCTTGTTTGTTCCATTCTCTCAGCATAAACCCATGCAAGTATTTCCGCTATTCTGTAGATACAGTGTTAGCCTGTTTATTCATATGAAATCAGATATTCAGGCATCTGTTATTCCGTCTTTCCGTTACACATTTCTTATCCGACCAATACCTCTAGAACTAATGAACCAATCGACTTAAAACCTGGAGAGCGTCTTGACATCGGTGAGAGGACAGTTGGGATTGCTTTCATTTACCTGCATTAGAAGTACACATTTCTTGTCCGACCAATAACTCGAGAACTATTCAAACAATCTTGGAGAGTGTCTTGACATCGGTGAGAGGACAGTTGCTTTTCAGTTATCTGTGTAATCCAATATGGCCGTCATCAACCATCTTGGATTGTCAGCAGTTGGATCTTGACTCACTCCTTGTCTGATCAATAACTCAGTAACTTTTGAACCGATTGACTCCAAACTTGAAGGGTGCATTGACATCGATGAGGGAAAAGTTGGGATTGCTTTTCAGTTACCTGTATAATACAAGATGGCCGCCATCATCCATCTTGCATTGTCAGATTTTTACACATTTGTTGTCAGATCGAAAAATTGAGAACTATTGAACCAATCAACTTCAAAGTTGGAGAGTGTCTTGACATCGGTGAGAGGACAGTTGGGATTGCTTTTCAATTAATTACCTGCATAATCAAAGATAGCCACTGTCGTCCATCTTGAATTTTGAGTGCTTGAATCGTGTCTGGGCAATGAATCGAGAATAGTTGAACCAATCAACTTAAGAGTTGGAGAGTGTCTTGACATCAGTGAGAGGACGGTTGGGATTGCTTTCCAGTTACCTGTGTAATCCAAGATAGCCGCCATCAGACATCTTGCAGTGTCAGCAGTTGGATCATTAATACATTTCTTGTCCGACCAATAACTTGAGAACTATTGAACTGATTAACTTTGAACTTGAAGAGTGAATTAACATCATGCTCTGAAATAGTGTTGAAAGCGTGGTTAAATCATATTCACTCACTCACTCATGCATTGAGAGGACAGTTGGGGTTGCTTTTCAGTTACCTACATTAGCCAAGCTGGCCATGGTCAGCCATCTTGAATTTAAAGCGTTTGGATCTTGTCCGGGCAACAACTTGAGACGATTGAACTGATCAACTTCAAACTTGGAGAGTGGCTTGACACCGGTGTGAAAATGGTTGATTGTTTTATTTTTGTTTATTCACCATTTCAACGATGTATATACAAACATCAAATCGAGTACGGCTGTAAATATGACGGGAATAAAACCCCAGGGGGCTTGTTCTATCCCGAAGTGATAATATTTTAAGTAAGTAAAGGACTGGCTACAGCAGGGTATGAAAAGATACAAGCATGAATACAGTTTCTGCTGTAATTACTTACGATATGTATATATATAAAGGCAGTTTTTACTGTGAACATTTAATCTATATATATATGGTGAATAGATGATCGAGCTCTCGGTACTGTACATATAATGGAGTTCTGCCACATTGGCAACTCTGGGACCTCGATGGAGCAGATGATTAACAATACAGTTATGTACAAAAAAAAGGTTTGTTTCTTCACTAAATTAAAAATAGGTTCTATAGATAGTGTATATACAGCTTCAAGTAATGTAAGCTAATAGATAAACATGTAAAATAATTTTAAAAAGGCTTAAGTAGGGCTGTTAGCAGCTTTCGCTGTGTATTATAGTGTATACACCCTCCAATACTTAGATAAATATGGCCATCATCAATATATAGTAAGTTTGAAGTTAGCATTTAACAAGGTAGTTCTTTAAACGGGATTTGAAAAGTGAATAGAATGCGGAGGCTTTTATGTCCGTGGGCAGTGAGTTCCACATACGCGGTGCTTTCGTTTTCGTAGAATAATATGATAGATTTGAAACTACTCGTGTTCTGTAGAGATTAAGGCCGGATTGCCGGATGGGGTAGCAGTGAACTTGTGATAGTTTTGTAAAGTAATTTATAAATATGGTCGGTAGAGAGAATGGTGTGTGGAGATATTTGTGGGTAAATAACAATACCAGGTAGTCATTGATTTGATGAAACGGAAGGATGTTTAATTGATCAAGTAATGGACTGGTATGAGCGTATTTGTTACTGGAAGTTATTGAGTGAATAAGTCTTTTTTGGAGCATGACAAGAGGCCTGAGGCCTGACCCCATACTATGTTGCAATAAGATATATAGGAATAAAACCGGGAATAATATAGTATGATCAAGGTTTTCCTGTTAAGGCAGTGTCGTACATTATTGATAACACCAATATTTTCCGAGATTTTGGAGGTCAGTTCATCTATATGAGTTTGCCAGTTCAGTTTATCGTTAAAATGGATACCGAGGAATTAAAGCATTTCCACAAAGTGGATGCCCTTATGTTTTCATGAGAAACGGTTCCGCCGGATGCGCCGCCGCCGCGGCTTTAAACATGAATATCTCTGAAACCGTTAAATATTTTCGGGTCAAACTTTGTGTGTTATCTCATTAGGCCTGGGAAAGGAGGTGTTCGCTTTAGATGGATATTTTTCCCTTCAGAGTCGCTCTCTGCTGCTCTATTGTCTCGCTCCGAGCCGGCCGGTAAATTGTGACGTAATGCTCAGGTATTCCCCAACTCGTCAGACAGACGAGGCCAGTCAAATGGGAAATTCTGGTTCATATTCTCATACGGTTGCCATTGGCACATGCATACTCAATTGGGAAAGCAAGCGTCACCACTTGTTGAGGGTCATTTCCTTAATAAAGGCCTTGATATAAGACAAGTTTAACCTTATAACTTTTCAATTCATAGCTTTCCGTATAACAATTAATTTTTTGCTCTGCTGGATCGTCAGAATATTCAAATACTGACTGTGTGTGGAGTTGTTTGTGTGCAATTCTATTGACGAATTATAATAAAATAAGGGATTATGTGCGTTAGAGGTTCGCTGTCTTTATTTCACTTTAAAGTCCAAAATGATAAAGATGGGAGAAAAAGGAAAAAATGAAGAATTTTTTTTTCGGGGATTTGGGGATTCGAACCAAAATGTTGGTTTTCTTTTAATCTGTAGACCGACACTGTAACCATTCGGCCAAGCAGCTGTTACAATTATCAAAATGAGTAATCATGTGCCGAATGTCGGTGAACTATACCCTCTCAGAGCATTACAAGCGTTTTGGCATATTTCAGTATCATGAAAATATGACACCTTTAACCAAAACGATTCTTCAGTATCATTTTGGATCAAACCCACCGCATTTCGATATGTAAGACTCGTTTTGGTTAAAGGTGTCATATTTTATATATGAATGGAATTCCCTTCAAGAATATAGCAAAAAATTGCAAAAACAAACAAATGCTTATTTTCTAATACTCGTAATATTTTTTTGACAAATCTCTTCTCGGTGAAAATTGAGAATATGAAAATTCAGTATTTTCTCTCTCAAGCTAATAACTTTTAAAGTAAACGAGAGGAAATTATATTTTCGGTTTATAAACGCAACACACTAAGGAAAAAAATACGGTCAAACCGAACACATCCTTTTCCTGGTTGTGTTTCGATAGCTGATGCTCACCACTAGGTGGCATTGTACTCAGGGCATAGGTAAACCTTTCTGTGACGATTTCGTCTGAACGACTTGTTTGATTTCTATGAAATTTTATTACAATTATCTTGAAGGATTGGCAATGTACTGAAAAGGTTTTGATGTAGCTGGCATAATTATGAAGGCACGTTTTTTGCGTTTAAAAAAAAAGCTATTTATTTCCCAAATCGTAAACCTGCTTTGCTCAAATTACAAGCGTCTAGTCCGTCATTCATAATCCAGCCGTCGTCCATTAGAGAATATCCGCATCCATAATCCAAAGACCTATTCCATTAGTTTTCAATGATGCCAGCAAGACATCATGATGTTCCAGAAATATCAAATCCGTATCGCTGATCAGTATTCTTAATCTCTATTAGGAAATACAATACAAACTGTTAAAACGGAAGTTAAAACCAAAAGTTCTCTCCGCTTAGGGAGTTGTCTGCCCCTAGGGGAGCTCTCCCATTCATCCCAGCCAGGCTACTATATAAGCTCTGCTCACACCCATTCATATCCTCTTTCTCAGTTTGTACTCGACCAGTACACATCTGGGAAGTGTTAAAGCAATACAGCTGTGTTGTTGTTGTTGTACCGCCGGTTATATCCTTTTTGAAGATTGACTTGTGTTTTTCTTTTCGGGAAATTCTTCTTACATTAGCTATGTCTGAGGTTTCTGTTCCCGTTTCTAATTCTTGTCGCGCGTGTGGGCAAGTGTTGTCCCGTTTGGACGCCCACACGGTTTGTTTTGCTTGTAAAGATTTGTGTTATCGCCAAGCCACGTGTGCGGAATGTTCGTTATGGGATTCAGCTACCTGGAAGAAATATGCCCAGGCCCGTCGTGCTTACTTGTTATGTGCGTCTGAGGATTTTAGAAATTTCCCTTGTAAATGACATGAAGTCCAATGAGGATCTCGACGGTGTTGGCTTAGATTTGTCTCATAGATTTCAAAGTCCAATTTCATCGGCGTCTGTAAATATTCCCCCTAGTGGCACGGTCCTACAGGAGGATAATCTTCAACTGCTAGACAGTTTGACCTCTACCGGTATCGCATTGTCTGGAGTCCCTGCCAAACCGGCTCCATTGTTCAGCTCAACAAAGGCTTCTAGAGCCAGGTCGGCTTTACCTGAGCGATCCATTGTCTCCATCGGACAAAAGAATGCTACTTCACCACATGTTATTTCTCCTTTGCCTATCGGTTTATCACACATTTCTAAAAAATCCAAAGGAAAGAAACATCGTCGTGTGGTCGCTTCACCCTTACGGGTTAAATCTAAAACTCGTTTATCTAATTCTGTCTCTCGTTCTATGGAGGGTCGTTCGGACCTGCCTTTGAGTGTTCAAATTGCGGACTTACGATCTCCGGTTACTATGTATGTTGATCCGTCACATCATCGTTCCCGTGCTTCTAAACATCGCTCATGTACTTCGCAACGCCGTTCACGTTCTCATTCGCCTGTACGGAGTTTGTTTTCTCCGCGACGTTCTGTTACACCGCATCGCCGTTTGGATTCGCCCGTACGTCGACCTGTTCGACGGTCTCGTTCCCCTGTTCGTAGATCTCGTTCACCGGTTCGTCCATGCCGTTTGCCACGTCGTTCTGTCTCACCTTCTTGTCAAGGTCGTCAAGTTCGTTTGTCGCAGACTCCATTTCTTGATCAAGTGGTTGATCACGGTTTATCAACCTCTCATCGACGTCACATCTCCCGTCCACCTACACCGGTTTCGTCGAGTGCGTCTAGTGATCATGATTCCTCCTCATCAGCGGAGAGTTCGGATGATTCGTCTATGATGCCTTTTGCGGATAAAATGAAGGCGGTTTTGGCGCTTGTACCGGATATGCCTGTTTCTTCGAGTGCTGTCTCTTCTTCTCGAATTAGATGTCCGACGGCGGCCTCTGCCGCGTTCGAGCCTACGTCGCGTAAATCACTTATCTCTTGCGCTCCGTCACCGGCTTGGGAGTCTAATTTAGAGAAGTTTGATCGTCAATTCGAGGACGACAACAAGTTTAAGAAGCCCCAGTTTCCATTCAAATATGAGATTCATGATAACATCTTACGCGCTAAACCACCCAAACGTGATCGGGATTTGAGTCAAATTTCCAAGGCAGTTAAATCAACCCCCTTTCCGATTGGCCCTAAAGTGATGGATAATGTTATGGAGATGTTGCTTTATATGCAACGTGTTACATCTGTCGCGGATTGGTTTCTGTTGGCTACTTCTCGGATTGCCTTGGATCCTGCGTTACGCCGGGAAGATGGGTCAGCTTCTTTATCTCCTGGTTGCTTGGCTTATTTGCGTGGTTTCGTGGATACCCTCATTAAAGCTAACCGTAGTGTCATTGAGGCCGGTTCTTTTTCTTATGTTTCGCTTCTGCAAGCTCAGCGTAATGCGTTACTTAAGGAGGTCAAGCCTGATGTTCCATACTTTGTTAAGGATCAATTGCTTCGTCAGCCATTATCCTCTAAGTTAGTGTTCAACAATGCTATCGAGTCCGTCATGCCTGCTGTTCGTGAGGAACGCACGTCTCGTTTGATTGCTGCCGTGACTCGTCGTCCTACATTTTCTGTGGATCGGAAACCTAAACGGGGTCGTACTTCCAATTCCACCCAACAGGATGTGGTCCCTCGGAGTAGTTTTCGTGGCTTCGACAAACCTCCACGAGGCCGTGGTCGCCGTTCCTCCCGTGGGAAATCTTCCAGACGTGGTGGAAAATCCAACACATGACTATCCGATTTCCGTGCCCAATCAGGCCGAAGATTTTCAACTACCCGCCTTCCGTTCCTTCAGTCATCAGGTCGTGGGCGGGCGTCTACAGTATTTCTACGAGAATTGGCGGCTTATAACGGACGACGACTGGATTATAAAGATCTTGAAGGATGGCTTCCTATTCAATTTTCAGTCTCTGCCCAAACTCATCGCTTGGCCTCGTCCCTCCCGTCTGCCAGTTCCCGCAGGTCACTTGCAGACTCTTCTATCTTGGGTCACCACTCTCATTGACAAGGGAGCCGTCAGGGAGTTACCACGTACCGAAGACAGCATAGGATTCTTCAGCCACGTGTTCCTGGTGCCGAAGAAAGATTCGGACCAGATGAGGATGGTGATCGACCTCAAGATATTAAACAAACTTCATCTCATCACTCCTCCTCATTTCAAGATGCCTTCTGTATCATCGATTCGGGCCCGCGTACATCACCGGGATTGGTTGGCCTCAGTCGATCTTCAGGACGCGTATCTCCATATTCCAATTCACCCACGTCATCGCCGTTACCTGCGCTTCACTATCAACGATCGTCGGTTCGAGTGCCAAGTCCTTCCGTTCGGAGTCAACATCGCCCCCTGGCTTTTTACCTGCATCACTTCACCAGTCATGGCGTTTCTACACCTGCGGGGTATTCAAATCGAGGTTTATATCGACGACATCCTCTTGTGGGCTGCGGACAAGTCCCGTCTCAACGAGCAGGTCCGGTTCACTCTGCTTGTTTTACGTCATCTCGGCTTCATTCCTCATCCTCTAAAGTCGGAGTTGGTCCCGGCGCAAATTCGCCGTTACATCGGGGCGATGTTCGATACTCGTCTACAACTGGTACACCCTCCAGAAGACCGTTGGAACAAAATTCAGCTGCTGATTCTAAAGTTTTTGTCATCAACGTCACAGACACGTCAGCAGTGGCAAAGTCTGCTGGGTTTACTTACTTCCACGCAGGACCTTACTCATTACGGCCGTCTCCAGGTTCGGCCTCTGCAGTATCATCTGTCTCCTTACCTACGGACGTCTTCCCTCAACCCTGCGGTTCCGGTATTGACGTCTCTACATCCACATCTGATTTGGTGGCAGTCCCGCCACAACGTCATGCGGGGGGTTCCATTCCGATTTCCGGCCCCGGTTCACCATCTTTACACCGATGCTTCCGAGACCGGCTGGGGAGCCCATCTGGACGGCCTGGAGGTGTCCGGCAGATGGTCGACGTTGGATGCCAGTCTTCACATCAACCTTCTGGAGATGAAGGCAGTCATCCTAGCGGTTCAACATTGGAGTCAACGTCTCATGAATTCGTCTCTTCTCATCGCGACGGACAATTCCACGGTCATTGCCCACATCAACAAGATGGGTACCACCCGATCGCTCTCAACGTTTCGTCTGGTGTGGGATCTGTACGACTGGGCTCTCACTCATCTTTGTCATCTCCATGCTCGCCATGTTCCGGGTCGGCTCAATGTCTTAGCGGACAGCCTGTCTCGTCCAGACACCGTCCTTCAGACCGAATGGCAACTTCATCCGGAGGTTTTTCGGCAGATCTGCAGCGTCGCCCTTGATCGACCTGTTTGCGACGAGGAACAATGCCCAGCTAGCCCTCTTCGTCAGTCCGATTCTGGACCCTCAAGCCTTCGCCATCGACGCTCTTTCAATCAACTGGGACAACTTCCTGGCTTATGCCTACCCACCGATGGCCCTGATTCAGGAAGTTCTTTTAAAGATTTCTCAACACGACTGCATCATTCTGCTCGTGGTTCCGTGGTGGCCTCGTCGTCAGTGGTTTCCGGTTCTGGTTCCGCTTCTCACTGCCCCGCCGCGTTGTCTTCCAGTTTGGCCCAGCCTGTTACGTCAACCGCACGGGATTCTTCATCACAACCCACGGTGGCTCAACCTACACGTCTGCAGACTATCCAGAATGCACTCTCAGTCCAAGGATTTTCAGCAGAGGTTGCACGAACGATGGTTTCAGCCAATCGATCTTCCACATCGCAGCTCTATCAGGCGAAATGGGCCTATTTCGTCTCCTGGTGCCGAGAACGTGATGCCGATCCCGACTCTGCCTCTATTTCCCTCGTAGCTGACTTCATCCTTCACCTTCATCGTGACAAGAAATTTCAAATCAGCACTATTGAGGGGTATCGTTCTGCTTTGGCTAGGGTACTACGTCTTACCTCCGGCAGCGACATTAGCCTTAACCACAATATCTCTGCGCTCATTCGCGCCTTCGCGTTACAGTCTCGTCGTACTCGCCAGCTGTTACCGAAATGGGATATCGGTGTGGTTCTGTGTGCTCTGATTCGTCCGCCCTTTGAACCCTTACAGTCCGCTTCTCTAAAAGCTGTTTCCTATAAGACTGCTTTTTTGGCGGCGTTTGCTTTGGCGTCTAGAGTATCTGAACTTCATGCTCTTGAAAGATCATCTATGACCTGGACGGCGGATTGGTCGCGTATCTCCTTTCGACCCGTCCCTGAGTTCATCGCCAAAAATGAATCTGTTCGCCTAGGTCCGTGTGCTCAACGTTTGTATTCCATCCCTGCGCTATCAGACTTCGTACATGACCTTGAAGACGACCTTCTGTTATGCCCCGTTAGAGCCATACGCCACTATCTCACTCGTACGGATCCCGATCGGGGCGCTCGTCGTCTATTATTCTTGTCTCTTTGGCCGTCTGCAGTGCGTGACATTACTAAGAATACCATTGCTTCTTGGTTGAAGAAGACCATTAAGTGGTCATATCAGTTGGCCATTGACGCTCCCCCTTTGTTGTCTACTGCTTCTTCTCATGAAATTCGTGCCATCGCTACGTCATGGCCTTTATGGACGAACTTGTCCCTTCGTGACATTGTCCAGTCCTGCGCATGGACTGCAAATTCTACCTTCACAAATTTCTATCTGAGGGATATGTCAGTGCAATCAGATAGAATGTCCACGCTTGGGCCGCTGGTGGCTGCCCAGCACGTGGTCTATTAACTTGCAAAAAGAGGGGGGGGGGGCAAATTTTTCATCATCGGAGCAAGTCAACCAGCTTGCTGTATCATCTCATCTCATCTCCCATCATATCATATGTCCACATACTACATGATCACCTAAGGAAGAAGTAATGGTCAGCTTGCCAGTCACCGACTCTCAAGTCATCAATCAAGGCCTGACACAATGGTGAGTTTTAATCTTTGCCTTAACTGCAGATTTGCTTGTGTCATTTCAGGTTGAAACTATGACCTTTCTTCTAGATCTCAGCCGAGTCACCTCCTGTCAACTCACAGGGCAACAGGGAGCAACAGGGATTAAAGTACAGAGGTTGACGTCACACGGAGAGTAGACTCAGGGCAGCCGCTGTCAACTCACAAGACCGGATCAAGCTCCAAGGACTAAAGTACAGAGAGTTGACGCTAGTCGGTTTGTGGACTGAGGGTGGTGTTAGTTGGTCACCCTCTATGCTGTGGGTTGCAGTGCAATTCTCCTCACCCCTGTTTCATACGGCGCTTACCGAATGAATTCTCTCGCCGCCTAAGGGCCTTGGTTTTCTACATTGGGTAATATTGTGTACCACATCCACGATCACAGCTACATGGATGAGACACTAAGATAAGTATTCTTCTATATCTACTCCATGCATTACCCCATTTGCGTCATTGACCAGGGGTTTCTTGTTGAGTATTAATGTGTCATATCTATGCCCATGTCTGTGTCATCCCAGCGGTTCCTCTGCCTGCTTTTGGTGCTACAACAAGGCCGAGGTTTCCCACCTCCATATGTTGGTACTGTGGCATTTGAGCAAAGCAGGTTTACGATTTGGGAAATAAATATTAAACATTTATAAACAATGTTTCTATTTATAACCAAATCAAACCTGCTTTGCTCTGATGGTCCCTCCCTTCCTTCCCCTCATGCCGCGGCCTTGCACACTACAGGTCTCGGTTTATTACAATGAGAAAGAGGATATGAATGGGTGTGAGCAGAGCTTATATAGTAGCCTGGCTGGGATGAATGGGAGAGCTCCCCTAGGGGCAGACAACTCCCTAAGGGGAGAGAACTTTTGGTTTTAACTTCCGTTTTAACAGTTTGTATTGTATTTCCTAATAGAGATTAGGCATTTGAGCAAAGCAGGTTTGATTTGGTTATAAATAGAAACATTGTTTATAAATGTTTAATTTTCGTGAAATAAAAATTTACCATTCGTTTGGAGAAATATTTAAAAATTGTTCTATTCTATGTTGCCAAGCATAAATGTAGAATTGCCGACATAATAATTTTCTTTTGGTGCAGACCAAATTGCTATTTAATCTCAATTATCTGACTTAACATCAAAACCTTCTTAACCATTATTATGGTTAAAGTTTTTTCCATTGAACTTTCATGTGCCATCTCCCTAGGGCTTTAGATTTCACCTGCTTGTTTTTCGTGGTATTTGGTTGTCACTAGGTGGCGCTAGGTGGGTGCAGGTAAACATTTGTAACATCATATCTTCTAAACTTGTTTGATTTCCATGAAATTTGAGTAAAATGATCTTGCAAGATAGGTAAAGAACGGACAAGATTTTGGTGGTGTTGGCGAAATCATGGAGGCGCGTTTTTGCATCTCAAAATAAGATTTTTTTCACAAAAATGAGTATTTACTTCTTTGAATCAGGGAAAAGTAATTTGAGTTTGCTGAACATGAATATAACATTCCCAGTGTTATGATTCACATCCCTTGTAAGCCAAATGACCTTTGTAATATGGGAAATTCTCATGGCTGGAGTCCAATAAATACATTCCCCAGGCCACATCTGAGGATTTGGCTTCATCATGTAGTTTTGTGATATTGTTCATCATTGGGTGGCACTAAAGACAGTAAACTTATATAGCACAATTTGTTGGCATTTCATGAAGTATATTGACAAAGGATTTCAGAGGACTGAAATGTGTTGGGTTTTTTCTTGTTTTTTTTTTGATTGAAATTAAAAGGCCACCTCCCATACGGATTTGCAGCCCATCAACATAATGCTTGATTCATATCTCATTATACATTCTTTTTTACAATTTTATTAACATTATAGTTTATAAATGGATTGAAAGGACATTGGTGTTGTTAGCGCTGGCATATATATTTGGCAATGGGGTATTAGTGACAGCAAATATATCGAAATCTAGGCTACATTAGCCCCTGCTTACACACATAACTGAAATGTAGTCAGAGAAAATATGCTGCCATCAGTATGGTGTGATACTGTATGGAGAATTGCGAGGATTCAAGTGAACTTGTATTCAGGGCATTTTTGTCAAATAGACATACTGCAACACTGATATCCCCCTTTTACCTTGTAGGCCATGATATTGTATGCCTGAATGTTGACCATTCAGTGTAGTGGTAGACTTATTGCATAATGCACTTTACATTGGTGGGCTAGTAGACTGCTTGTGTCACCAAAAACCTCACTGTTTTTGGTTTCTGTAGATTCTCGTCATTTCCACGGGGCGCCGGCATAGCGGACATCTCACTGCCAAATACGAGCAGGACTGTGCGGGAAGTCCAGTGCACATCAATTTCAAAAAGCAGTCCAAACACACGAAGAGATGTTCGCATGGAAAAAAGGCCGCATAGTGTCACTGCCCCTCTGCACACGCAGCATTGGCCCTGGGCTTGTAGTGTGTTTATTTTGCTGATGTAATAGCGTATTTGGTCCTGGTGTCTCTCCAATTGACGTGTCATGTTATGAATGGTGTTGTTTGCTGTAAGCAGCTCCATAGACAGTCTGTGACCGCTTTCCGTCAGCTTTTCGATGGCTTCTTGAACAGTGTCTGTATCTAACGATACTAGAAGGCTCCTGTTGTCACACTGTCACACTATTTTGTCGTTTTTAAAGCGAAAATGTGCGAGCTTTTTCTTGTTTGGACCGAAGAAAATTAATGCTAAAACTTAAATTCCGAGTGGTACAATGCTAAAAATCACACCGAAGACATTTCCCGTATAAGTGAAGGTCTGGTAAAAATTACAGAATGATATTTACAGAGCAAGTGCTATTTTTTCTTTCTAAAACCGAACTCGGCGAACGTCCGAAACAAACACAGAGAGATGCAGTGTGCTGGCACAGCGCCAAAACTTTGTGTTTTCTCTAGAGTGTTAGCACTTCTAACACTATGCCACAAGCCGAATAAAGAACCGTACAATACTAAAGATTACACCGAAGACACTTTCCCTATAAGTGAACATTCTGTAAAATTTATAGACCCTAATTTGCAGGGCAAGTGCTATTTTTTCGTTTTTAAAGCGAAAATCTGCGAGCTTTTTCTTGTTTGGACCGAAGAAAATTAATGCTAAAACTTAAATTTTGAGTTGTACAACGCTAAAAATCACACCGAAGATATTTCCCGTATAAGTGAAGGTCTGGTAAAAATTACAGAATGATATTTGCAGGGCAAGTGCTATTAGCCAAACTCAGCGAACTTCCAAAACAAACACACAAACTGCTTGAATTTGATTGGCTAACATCAGAATCCCGGCAAATGTGATAAACAAGTTAAACTGGATCAAGCAGCCATCATTCAATCTAATGCGAACATGGAAGACCTGCGGAATTCCGCCGCTTGGCAGCGAATGGCTCAAGTAGTCGACAGTCCTAGAGCCTATAGGGCAATTGTGATGGCGATGTACAGCGATTTAACAGACAACCCAAGCCGAGAGGATGTCATACAAGCCTTCACTTTAGACGTTTTGGATTTTATTCCCGTCGGTCCTCTTCATGAAGCCGTGTGGACGTCCTATTGGGAATTCCTCATGAATTCCAGCGTGACGGAATTACATGGTACCCATGTTTTCTGTTCTTGAGAACCCCTGCTATTACTTGTCCATGATAACATCTGCTTTGGAATATCATTTTCCTCACCCTATTACTGAGAACTATAGGATGGGAGATAAAAAAGGGAAATACAATTGTTTTCTACCTGGTCACGTGACATTCGAATACCGCGTGACGGAATTACTTAAACAGAACTTAAATTCTGAGTCGTACAACGCTAAAAATCACACCGAAGACATTTCCCGTATAAGTGAAGGTCTGTTAAAAATTACAGAATGATATTTGCAGGGCAAGTGCTATTAGCCAAACTCAGCGAACTTCCAAAACGAACACACAAACTGCTTGAATTTGATTGGCTAACATCAGAATCTCGGCAAATGTGATAAGAAAGTTAAACTGGATCAAGCAGCCATCATCCAATCTAATGCGAATATGGAAGACATGCGGAATTCCGCCGCTTGGCAGCGAATGGCTCAAGTAGTCGACAGTCCTAGAGCCTATAGGGCAATTGTGATGGCGATGTACAGCGATTTAACAGACAACCCAAGCCGAGAGGATGTCATACAAGCCTTCACTTTAGACGCTTTGGATTTTATTCCCGTCGGTCCTCTTCATTAAGCCGTGTGGACGTCCTATTGGGAATTCCTCATGAATTCCAGCGTAACGGAATTACATGGTACCCATGTTTTCTGTTCTTGAGAACCCCTGCTATTACTTGTCCATGATAACATCTGCTTTGGAATATCATTTTCCTCACCCTATTACTGAGAACTGTAGGATGGGAGATAAAAAAGGGAAATACAATTGTTTTCTACCTGGTCACGTGGCATTCGAATACCGCGTGACGGAATTACAGTGAAGTAACCTCCTTGTGAAGACGTGTCGGTTACATATATATTCCATCAAAACTCATTTCAGGTGATGTATTCGAATCCTGAGCGCCTAGATTACATTATATCTGATTTCCGTCAAGTAAAGTTTCAACTTGATAAATGTGGTTAAGCAAACCTGCGTGACGGAATTACATTTTGGTCCATGTATTAAGGAGTTGCAATTTTTCCTATTTTACAAGTTTCGAGTTTATCCGGTCTAAACAATTCTGATGACAGACACAAACACATGAATTCTGTTGTCATGTACCCGGCAATGCACGTATATTCGATTGAATGTGAAAGAGCGATAATAACTGGTCTACAACATAGGCAAAATTGTCCAGGAATGACATAACCGAGATTTTTAATTATGTGACGGAATTACATTTTGGGTACAGATTTCGTGGAATTCATGTCCTATACGTGATCTCAGGCAAGCCCGTGACGTTGAACATCACCAGTTCAGTTGCTTTGGCGGTATATGTGAAGGAAAAAACCAATTCCGGAAAACGGCTCTTTTCAGAGCCCAAACCACTCGAAAGTATGGTGTTCTATTTGGGCCAAGTTTGCGTCGCGTGGCGACTTTTAGAAACTCGCCACTCGCCACGGGCCGTGGACCTCTCCGGCGCGCGGCGACTGGCGACTTTTTGCTATCTCTTAACCTGCAAAAACTCGCCAGTCGCCACCCGCCGTAAAACACGGCGAGTTTCGCTCTATCTCTTAACCTGGAAAAACTCGCCGCGCGCCACTCGCCGGATGAACCACGGCGCGCGGCGACTGGCGACTTTTGACTGTAGTGAAACTCGCCACTCGCCACGCGCCGTGGACCTCTCCGGCGCGCGGCGACTGGCGACTTTCTGCTATCTCTTAACCTGCAAAAACTCGCCAGTCGCCACCCGCCGTAAAACACGGCGAGTTTCGCTCTATCTCTTAACCTGGAAAAACTCGCCGCGCGCCACTCGCCGGATGAACCACGGCGCGCGGCGACTGGCGACTTTTGACTGTAGTGAAACTCGCCACTCGCCACGCGCCGTGGACCTCTCCGGCGCGCGGCGACTGGCGACTTTCTGCTATCTCTTAACCTGCAAAAACTCGCCAGTCGCCACCCGCCGTAAAACACGGCGAGTTTCGCTCTATCTCTTAACCTGGAAAAACTCGCCGCGCGCCACTCGCCGGATGAACCACGGCGCGCGGCGACTGGCGACTTTTGACTTCTGGAATTCTCAGGCAATTTTCTCAAGTGCGCATGCCCGGGGAGCATCAATTATCGGAATATTTTATTCGAAACATGCTATCATTTAATTTAATTTTAAATCTCTTTCTCGTGCATAAATATACATAATTTCTAATGAATGAACTCTCCAGCTACATCTGATGCTATGTGACTAATTTTGAAGATGTAAGCTATCTGTACTAATTAATATAGTTGTTTTTTGAAACAAGTTTCTTTTTAATGCAATACGCATATAGGGCAATCTAATTTTGTCAAATGTGCAATTATTTTTTTATTAAAATACTCGTTATCCGTTTCTGTGCAGAACTTGCATACTCTCGTTATTATCTGCTGGTATATTTTAAAAAGTTGACACCAAGACAACATTTTCAATCGTTTTTTTACTCTTTTTTTTATATAAGTGCCTATATATATTTATAAAAAAGCATATCGTTTTCAATTCAGAATGAATCGCTTTGAAATTGTTCTTTATTTAAGATACAATAAAGCACTCGACGCGGGAATTTTGTTTTACAAGATAAAAGCAACGTCAACTAATATGCTGTATGAAATATTAAGAAAGCGAATAGAGCGTCATCGTCATATTGATTAAAAAAGTAAGAAAAAATGCTAACATTTTCTCTGGATGATTGAATTTCTCTCTTCGTAAGTTTTATGTGAAAAACGGGCGATATCTTTGTATAAGAGATCCTTTATTGCTGTTTTAATCCATAGAGCGGTTCTTTGTTGGGTTGATATTTCCTGTATCACAAACCCTACAAACTATCAAGACCCTATTTTTAAAGATGAAAAGACGTATTTCTTTCAACAGTTTCCATATTTTTTTTACTTCCTCAAATTCGATGAGATCGCGACTGTGATTTATGATATTGCAACTGCATAATTGATGCTCCTCGGGCATGCGCACTTGAGAAAAAGTCCTGAGAATTCCAGAAGTCAAAAGTCGCCAGTCGCCGCGCGCCGTGGTTTGTCCGGCGAGTGGCGCGCGGCGAGTTTTTCCAGGTTAAGAGATAGAGCGAAACTCGCCGTGTTTTACGGCGGGTGGCGACTGGCGAGTTTTTGCAGGTTAAGAGATAGCAGAAAGTCGCCAGTCGCCGCGCGCCGGAGATGTCCACGGCGCGTGGCGAGTGGCGAGTTTCACTACAGTCAAAAGTCGCCAGTCGCCGTGCGCCGTGGTTCATCGGCGAGTGGCGCGCGGCGAGTTTTTCCAGGTTAAGAGATAGAGCGAAACTCGCCGTGTTTTACGGCGGGTGGCGACTGGCGAGTTTTTGCAGGTTAAGAGATAGCAGAAAGTCGCCAGTCGCCGCGCGCCGGAGAGGTCCACGGCGCGTGGCGAGTGGCGAGTTTCTAAAAGTCGCCACGCGACGCAAACTTGGCCCAAATAGAACACCATACGAAAGAGCACTTCTAACACTATGCACACAAAAATGTATGTTGTTGTTGCATATGTGTGTCTTTATTGTTGTTGATCGGGCCTCGGTATTCTGTGAGAAAAGAAAAGAAAAGTCCTTGCACAGACACACACGCGATTAGCGGCCCCCGTTTTATTTTATTTTCATTTTTTTTTCTCCCGCCCGTTTTAATTTTTTTACGGGTCGGTATATTTTTGGGGGAACCCGTTTATTTTTACGGGTCGGTATACAAACCTGGACATATACCAGTGTGAATGTATAGTGTTTTGAGATTTTAATTTTTTTCGGAAACCCGCTTATTTTTCTTACGGATCGGTATACAAACATGGACATATATATATAGGGTATAGGGGGTGTGAATGTAGAGTGTTTTGGCATTTAAATTGTTTTTCGGAAAAACCCGCTTATTTGCTTACAGGTCGGTATACAAACATGGACATATATACAGGGTACGGGTGTGTGAATGTTTTTGGTATTTTTCTGTTTTTTCACGCGAGCCTTTTAATTTCACTGGGACTCGGTATAGGCCGGTGTACCAGGGGACGGGGTCCTGGCTTGTGTGCAGGGTTCAAATATTATTTTGAATGGTGGTATTGAACAACAACAACAACAACGTTTCGGACGAAAAACAAAACATAAGTGTGCTTACGAAAGAAAGTCTCTTATTCCGGAGAATATGGTTGGCCCTGAAAAGGATCGTTAGAAGTCCACAAAAGGACTGGGGGAGACACCTTACCTCCCCCGCGATACACTAAACTAGCCGCCCTGCTGGTGTGGTTGAATGGCCCTGGATGGGCGTACCCGGGCAATGACACCCTGGAGAATGGGTGGTGCGATCTGCCTGTAGATCGGCGGTACCTGCCTGACGGCCCCCTGGGGGATCGGGCGACTCCCCGGACTCCCCGGCGCAGAGAAAAACCACCGGATCACGTTGTTATCGATGGTTGCTGTATAGAGGGCCCTCCGCTCTTGTCGCAGCCCAGTAGTATATAAAAACCCGATTCCCCCTCTTTTATGCAAATTTGTGGAGCATGTGTGGAGCTCTCGTCCAATCAGAAGCGAGTATTTCAAATCCGTAACAGAGCTCTCGTCCAATCAGAAGCGAGTATTTCAAATTGACCAAAAAGCTACCTCCAGCACAGGAGAGTTCCAATTTTTCCAGGTCAAAAATAGTTCCATGTATTCATCCGCGGTGATGCGGTTTTGGTGGTGATGCGGTCGCGGGAAAAAGCTTCCGCGGAGAAAAAGTAGTCCCTAGATAAAATAGTCCGATTGGGTCGAGTGAGGTATCAAAGTGAAGCTTATGTGAAGGGGCATCTAATGGGCTGGGTGTGGGGTTGAAATATCGGCATTCTGCGCATGCGCGGTGGCCGAAGGGTATGGAAATAGACGTTTTGGAGCTAGGGGAGCCCCTAATGGACCAATGGGGTCGAGTGAGGTATCAAAGTGAAGCATTCGTGAAGGGGCATCTGATGGGCTGGGTGTGGGGTTGAAATATCGGCATTCTGCGCATGCGCGGTGGCCCAAGGGTATGGAAATAGACGTTTTGGGAGCTAGGGGAGCCACTAATGGGCCGATGGAGTTCTATGAGGTATCAAAGTGAAGCCTATGTGAAGGGGCATCCAGTCATGGGTGGGTGCATGTAAAATTTTTCCTGAAAAAAAAAAACGGAACTCGGACTTTATCGAAAAATCCGGGAAAATACCTATATGGGGTATGGGGGGTATATAGGTCGCCGGGCTTAACGGGGCTCGCCTATCAATAGAGTTATCTCCCCCTAGTTCCAGGGTGGGTGTATGTAAAAATTTCCCTGAAAAAATACGGAACACGGACTTTATTCTAAATTACGGGAAAATGCCTATATGGGGTATGGGAGGTATAGGATCAATGTTTGTCCCCCTGGGAAACCTGCTTCTCGACATTTGCGGTATAGGTTGTGGGGTCTCGTTTTCTTAGTCTCGTCAAGACAAACATGATAGGAAGTGTCCCGAAGCGAAACGGTGAAATTTTTGAAAAAGTACGATATAGCCCCATATAGGCCCATACTGGGGTATAGGACCGATGTTTGTCCCCCTGGGAAACCCACTTCTATACATTTGCGGTAGGGTTGTGGGGTCTCGTTTTCTTAGTCTCGTCATGTAGAACATGATAGGAAGTGTCCCGGAGCGAATCGGTGAAATTTTTGAAAAAAGTCACCGAGACCCATATAGACCCATTTTGTCCCATACTGGGGGTATAGGTTCAATGTTTGTCCTACTGGGAAACCTACTTCTATACATTTGCGGTAGGGTTGTTTGGATTTGTTTTTCACGTCTCGTCATTTAGAACACGATAGGAAGTGTCCCGGAGCGAATCGGTGAAATTTTTGAAAAAAGTCACCGAGGCCTGGGTAGGCCCATAGGCCTATACTGCATGGCTATGGGTGTATAGGCCCATACGGGATGGACATGTTGGAGTCTAGGTGGGCCCCTAATGATCCTATGGGGTCGGTTGAGGTATTATTTTGAAGCTCTCGTGGAGGAGCACTTGACTACACTAATGGTTCGTCTGTGTTCAGTAGTCTGCGCATGCGCAGTCTGGCCGTAGTAGAGAAACCAGGCATTTTGGGGGGTATGTGGGTGTGTGTTTGGGTTAGAGATGGGCTATTCACGGTTCGAATGGGTCCTGTGAGGTATCAATGTGAAGCTTGTGTGGGGTAGAGTCAGAACGGCGTGTTTCTAAACGCATGTCGCGTCAATATGCGCATGCTCAGTCTGGCCGTAGTAGAGAAATCAGGCATTTTGGGGGGTATGTGGGTGTGTGTTTGGGGTAGAGATGGACCCCTATGGGTCCGAATGGGTCGTAGAAGGTGTCAAAGTGAAGCTTGTGTGGGTTAGAGTCAGAATGGTATGTTTTTAAGTGCAAGTCGCGTCAATCTGCGCATGCGCAGTTGGTTGTAGTAAGTAAAGTGGCCATTTTCGGGCAGTACATGAAGGTATTTGGGGTCGAGATGGGCTATTCACGGTTCGAATGCGTCCTGGAAGGTGTCATTTTGTAGTTCTCGGGGTGTAGACCCTGATTTGAGGGATGTTCCCGTCATGTGTGACGTCATCGATGACGTCATCAGTAGGAGTAATAGCCAAAGTGTGCATTTTGGGGCAGTACAGGAAGGTATTTGGTGTAGAGATGGACCATCCCTTATCCGATTGTGTCGTGGGAGGTGTCATTTTGTAGCTCTCGGTTGGTCCGATTGGGTCGAGTGATGTATCAAAGTGAAGCATTCGTGAAGGGGCATCTGATGGGTTGGGTGTGCGGTAGGAATATCATTCTGCGCATGCGCAGACGCAATGCGGAGCTCTCGTCCAATCAGAAGCGAGTATTTCAAATCCGTCACAGAGCTCTCAGCCAATCAGAAGCGAGTATTTTGACCCGGTGCATTATGGGACATATCCAAGATGGCGGCACGTATGTTCAAGATGGCGGCACATCCGGTGTCGAAAACTGGCCATTTCTTCGGGATGTGGTCACCTAGTGTCGAAAACTGGACCCTGTATGGGTCCCGCTAGCGCCTTGACGCCATGATATAGACCGGAGAGAGAAAACAACAACAACAAGGATGACACATGAGGGAACAACAACAACAACAAGTTTTTTTTTCATATAGTTTATTTTCCCCTCCATCATAACATACCCACGCTGGGGGAGCCGCGTTGGGTATGTTTACAATTCAAGAAAGACTCTTGTCCAATCAGAGACCGCCATTTGCATCTGTCCTATTCGTTCCTGTCCGTTAGATGTATTCTTGTCCAATCAGAAGTCGCCATTTCAGAGAGTTCCTTCTTCGGTCATGTTCATTCTGAACCGTTTATTCTAATCATCGTCGGACAGGCCTGGATATTCTTCGGGCAGCATGTCCTGAAACAGTTGTTTGCGCATTCTGATCGCATTTTCCAGGGCCTCGGTGGGTGGTAGCCCCATAGCCTTTTCCAAGTGACGCTTGGTCTTCATGATGGACCTGTGCGTGGGGTCGCCTTTCATTTCAAGCGGTAGTAAGGTATACTGTTCATAGATCGCCATGGCTGTTTTCCTGATGCGGGGGCGCATTTGGGTGTACGTCTGTTGTAAATTATCCTCTCCGGCGTCCTCGATCGCTTCAGCGTGAGTATTGATAGCTGCTGTCACAATACAATCCCAGAAGGTAGGTTCTGCCTCACTTTCCTGGGATGTAGGCTGACTATCTGAGGACAAGCTCTCCATATCAGTAGATAGACTGTCAGCAATCTTGGATTCGGTATCAGTCGATGCACTCTCATCAATCTCTGTATCAGTATCTGCCTCAACGGGCTCCTCGGCGTCTTCAGTCCCATGTATATTTTTCTGGTGTCGCATCATATCGTAATG
This sequence comes from Hanleya hanleyi, assembly GCA_036873755.1. Classification (NCBI taxonomy): domain Eukaryota; kingdom Metazoa; phylum Mollusca; class Polyplacophora; order Lepidopleurida; family Hanleyidae; genus Hanleya; species Hanleya hanleyi. The sequence continues at coordinate 235,987 of JAVTVY010050459.1, forward strand.
TCTGGTGAACGTGCGTTCACGCTCAGAACAAGTATAAGCCATGTTGACGGTTGAACGTCGACTGTGTGTGTTTTGGGAATACACTCGCTTTTATAGACAGTAACGGCTATCAACGCTTAGCTCAACGCTTCAACGCCCTGGTGAATTAGCTCAGAAGCTCTGATTTCATGGAATTGACATCAATTCATCGAAATGCAGTGACGCCCGTCAACACCCGTCGTTACGCCTTAACGCTCGTCTCAACGCTTTAACACACTTTCTTAACGCTTTAACGATGTTTAATGATGCGTTCGAACAAATGCTTCTTTTGTGCTATTGCTCTGACATACGCCGCTTTCCAGTTCATGCCCGAGGTTTTCAACATCGACGCTGTTCTTTCAATTTCCATATGGACTGGGTCCTTATCCAACAATTTCATGTGGGTCAGTAAGTCGACATACTGCTGACGTAAAGCCCGTCGTAGTCTGGGTGCCAATCTGTTATGGGCTAAAATTGCAGCTTCCTCTTTCGAATACCCTTTGCGTTGAAACTTGTTTCCTGTGGCCTCCAAAATCTCGCCCATCTCGGCGTCCATACTTTCTTTGAACAAATCCTTCCATAGCCTCGAGTTCACATTATGTTCTTCAACCTCGGGTTGGGCCTTCACGGTTGGGTGATATTCCGGGACTGATGGTATGAAGCGGACCCGCTGTATGGGGGTGGGCTGCTGCTGCTGCTCTGCCAGGAGTGGACTCGGCGGATGGTGTAGGGGTATATGCCGTTGTGGTGATTCCTCGCTGGGTAACAGGTGGGTCGTCAGCCGACGATCTTCGGGGGTATGGGCTTTTAAATCTACGAACAGGTAGCCGTACGGACGAATTGTCGCTTCTTGAAACGCCCGCATAAAATGGTCAATATTCTGAGGATAAATTCGACTACCAAACACACGGATTTGTGCTCTGTCAATGGGATTGGAGAACAACACAAAGTATTGGCAGTTCAAGGCAATATCTCTGGACGCCTTCCCTTGAGGAAAGAGATTCTGAGTCAAATAGATGACGGACAGATTGCGATGATGGGACCCTTTGGTGAATAGGTCGGCGATTTTCGAATTGTCCTTGGCCGCACTCATCAGATCATCGAGCACTACCACGTTGGTCTGCTCGGAATCGAAGTAATAGGGTTCGTCTATGTCGTGAGGAATTCCTGGGACAAAGCTCACATTCTGTAACCTTGTAGTTTCGTAGGCGGGCTGCCATTGGCTATAACACCAAACAACACGTGTCGGAGCTGGGGTTGCCACACCTCCCTCTAAGAACTTCATCACCCAGGATGTCTTTCCACAACCTGTAGGGCCGCTCACCGTTATCGTATAGGGATGCTCTACTGCTCTTGTTGGACCTATAGCGGGACTCGGCTGTGTCTCTTGGTTGTGTTTGCGTTGAATGTGCCTGAGCATACTATCGCGACGAGAGAATGCTCTCTCACAGAACGTACACGTACACGACATGTTCATCAGTCGACCAATACATATGGACTGATGATGGACACATGTTCATTCCTATATTTAAAGACTCTACCACCACCACACACACCACCACCGACTCCACCAACACCACCACCGCACGCCACCAACGCCACCATCAACGCCACCAACGCCACCACCAACGCTATAGGTCCAACAAGAGCAGTAGAGCATCCCTATACGATGACGGTGAGCGGCCCTACAGGTTGTGGAAAGACATCCTGGGTGATGAAGTTCTTAGAGGGAGGTGTGGCAACCCCAGCTCCGACACGTGTTGTTTGGTGTTATAGCCAATGGCAGCCCGCCTACGAAACTACAAGGTTACAGAATGTGAGCTTTGTCCCAGGAATTCCTCACGACATAGACGAACCCTATTACTTCGATTCCGAGCAGACCAACGTGGTAGCGCTCGATGATCTGATGAGTACGGCCAAGGACAATTCGAAAATCGCCGACCTATTCACCAAAGGGTCCCATCATCGCAATCTGTCCGTCATCTATTTGACTCAGAATCTCTTTCCTCAAGGGAAGGCGTCCAGAGATATTGCCTTGAACTGCCAATACTTTGTGTTGTTCTCCAATCCCATTGACAGAGCACAAATCCGTGTGTTTGGTAGTCGAATTTATCCTCAGAACATTGACCATTTTATGCGGGCGTTTCAAGAAGCGACAATTCGTCCGTACGGCTACCTGTTCGTAGATTTAAAAGCCCATACCCCCGAAGATCGTCGGCTGACGACCCACCTGTTACCCGGCGAGGAATCACCACAACGGCATATACCCCTACACCATCCGCCGAGTCCACTCCTGGCAGAGCAGCAGCAGCAGCAGCCCACCCCCATACAGCGGGTCCGCTTCATACCATCAGTCCCGGAATATCACCCAACCGTGAAGGCCCAACCCGAGGTTGAAGAACATAATGTGAACTCGAGGCTATGGAAGGATTTGTTCAAAGAAAGTATGGACGCCGAGATGGGCGAGATTTTGGAGGCCACAGGAAACAAGTTTCAACGCAAAGGGTATTCGAAAGAGGAAGCTGCAATTTTAGCCCATAACAGATTGGCACCCAGACTACGACGGGCTTTACGTCAGCAGTATGTCGACTTACTGACCCACATGAAATTGTTGGATAAGGACCCAGTCCATATGGAAATTGAAAGAACAGCGTCGATGTTGAAAACCTCGGGCATGAACTGGAAAGCGGCGTATGTCAGAGCAATAGCACAAAAGAAGCATTTGTTCGAACGCATCATTAAACATCGTTAAAGCGTTAAGAAAGTGTGTTAAAGCGTTGAGACGAGCGTTAAGGCGTAACGACGGGTGTTGACGGGCGTCACTGCATTTCGATGAATTGATGTCAATTCCATGAAATCAGAGCTTCTGAGCTAATTCACCAGGGCGTTGAAGCGTTGAGCTAAGCGTTGATAGCCGTTACTGTCTATAAAAGCGAGTGTATTCCCAAAACACGCACAGGCGACGTTCAACCGTCAACATGGCTTATACTTGTTCTGAGTGTGAACGCACGTTCACCAGACATTACGATATGATGCGACACCAGAAAAATATACATGGGACTGAAGACGCCGAGGAGCCCGTTGAGGCAGATACTGATACAGAGATTGATGAGAGTGCATCGACTGATACCGAATCCAAGATTGCTGACAGTCTATCTACTGATATGGAGAGCTTGTCCTCAGATAGTCAGCCTACATCCCAGGAAAGTGAGGCAGAACCTACCTTCTGGGATTGTATTGTGACAGCAGCTATCAATACTCACGCTGAAGCGATCGAGGACGCCGGAGAGGATAATTTACAACAGACGTACACCCAAATGCGCCCCCGCATCAGGAAAACAGCCATGGCGATCTATGAACAGTATACCTTACTACCGCTTGAAATGAAAGGCGACCCCACGCACAGGTCCATCATGAAGACCAAGCGTCACTTGGAAAAGGCTATGGGGCTACCACCCACCGAGGCCCTGGAAAATGCGATCAGAATGCGCAAACAACTGTTTCAGGACATGCTGCCCGAAGAATATCCAGGCCTGTCCGACGATGATTAGAATAAACGGTTCAGAATGAACATGACCGAAGAAGGAACTCTCTGAAATGGCGACTTCTGATTGGACAAGAATACATCTAACGGACAGGAACGAATAGGACAGATGCAAATGGCGGTCTCTGATTGGACAAGAGTCTTTCTTGAATTGTAAACATACCCAACGCGGCTCCCCCAGCGTGGGTATGTTATGATGGAGGGGAAAATAAACTATATGAAAAAACAACTTGTTGTTGTTGTTGTTCCCTCATGTGTCATCCTTGTTGTTGTTGTTTTCTCTCTCCGGTCTATATCATGGCGTCAAGGCGCTAGTGGGACCCATACAGGGTCCAGTTTTCGACTCTAGGTGACCACATCCCGAAGAAATGGCCAGTTTTCGACACCGGATGTGCCGCCATCTTGAACATACGTGCCGCCATCTTGGATATGTCCCATAATGCACCGGGTCAAAATACTCGCTTCTGATTGGCTGAGAGCTCTGTGACGGATTTGAAATACTGGCTTCTGATTGGACGAGAGCTCCGCATTGCGTCTGCGCATGCGCAGAATGATATTCCTACCGCACACCCAACCCATCAGATGCCCCTTCACGAATGCTTCACTTTGATACATCACTCGACCCAATCGGACCAACCGAGAACTACAAAATGACACCTTCCAGGACGCATTCGAACCGTGAATAGCCCATCTCGACCCCAAATACCTTCATGTACTGCCCCAAAATGGCCACTTTACTTACTACAACCAACTGCGCATGCGCAGATTGACGCGACTTGCACTTAAAAACACACCATTCTGACTCTAACCCACACAAGCTTCACTTTGACACCTTCCACGACCCATTCGGACCCATAGGGGTCCATCTCTACCCCAAACACACACCCACATACCCCCCAAAATGCCTGATTTCTCTACTACGGCCAGACTGCGCATGCGCATATTGACGCGACATGCGTTTAGAAACACGCCATTCTGACTCTACCCCACACAAGCTTCACATTGATACCTCACACGACCCATTCGAACCGTGAATAGCCCATCTCTAACCCAAACACACACCCACATACCTCCAAAATGCCTGGTTTCTCTACTACGGCCAGACTGCGCATGCGCAGATTATTGAACACAGACGAACCGTTAGTGTAGTCAAGTGCTCCTCCACGAGAGCTTCAAAATAAGACCTCAACCGACCCCATAGGATCATTAGGGGCCCACCTAGACTCCAACATGTCCATCCCGTATGGGCCTATACACCCATAGCCATGCAGTATAGGCTTATGGGCCTACCCAGGCCTCGGTGACTTTTTTCAAAAATTTCACCGATTCGCTCCGGGACACTTCCTATCGTGTTCTAAATGACGAGACGTGAAAAACAAATCCAAACAACCCTACCGCAAATGTATAGAAGTAGGTTTCCCAGTAGGACAAACATTGAACCTATACCCCCAGTATGGGACTATATGGGTCTATATGGGTCTCGGTGACTTTTTTCAAAAATGTCACCGATTCGCTCCCGGACACTTCCTATCATGTTCTACATGACGAGACTAAGAAAACGAGACCCCACAACCCTACCGCAAATGTATAGAAGTGGGTTTCCCAAGGGGACAAACATCGGTCCTATACCCCAGTATGGGCCTATATGGGGCTATATCGTACTTTTTCAAAAATTTCACCGTTTCGCTTCGAGACACTTCCTATCATGTTTGTCTTGACGAGACTAAGAAAACGAGACCCCACAACCTATACCGCAAATGTCGAGAAGTAGGTTTCCCAGGGGGACAAACATTGATCCTATACCTCCCATACCCCATATAGGCATTTTCCCGTAATTTAGAATAAAGTCCGTGTTCCGTATTTTTTCAGGGAAATTTTTACATACACCCACCCTGGAACTAGGGGGAGATAACTCTATTGATAGGCGAGCCCTGTTAAGCCCGGCGACCTATATACCCCCCATACCCCATATAGGTATTTTCCCGGATTTTTCGATAAAGTCCGAGTTCCGTTTTTTGTTTTTTTTCAGGAAAAATTTTACATGCACCCACCCATGACTGGATGCCCCTTCACATAGGCTTCACTTTGATACCTCATAGAACTCCATCGGCCCATTAGTGGCTCCCCTAGCTCCCAAAACGTCTATTTCCATACCCTTGGGCCACCGCGCATGCGCAGAATGCCGATATTTCAACCCCACACCCAGCCCATTAGATGCCCCTTCACGAATGCTTCACTTTGATACCTCACTCGACCCCATTGGTCCATTAGGGGCTCCCCTAGCTCCAAAACGTCTATTTCCATACCCTTCGGCCACCGCGCATGCGCAGAATGCCAATATTTCAACCCCACACCCAGCCCATTAGATGCCCTTTAACATAAGCTTCACTTTGATACCTCACTCGACCCAATCGGACTATTTTATCTAGGGACTACTTTTTCTCCGCGGAAGCTTTTTCACGCGACCGCATCACCACCAAAACCGCATCACCGCGGATGAATACATGGAACTATTTTTGACCTGGAAAAATTGGAACTCTCCTGTGCTGGAGGTAGCTTTTTGGTCAATTTGAAATACTCGCTTCTGATTGGACGAGAGCTCTGTGACGGATTTGAAATACTCGCTTCTGATTGGACGAGAGCTCCACACATGCTCCACAAATTTGCATAAAAGAGGGGGAATCGGGTTTTTATATACTACTCAGCCCGCTCCCCGTTGATATCCGGGCCGTCCGCATCATTCTAGGTGACCTTGGTCGTGGTGGGGCTGGTATTATTTCATCCCGGCAATCCAAAATAATGTCCTCCTCAATGAGGTAAACATGTAACATCATATCTTCTGAACAACGTGTTTGATTCCTATGAAATTTGGGTATAATGATCTTGCAAGATAGGCAAAGAACTGCAAGATTTTGGTGTTGTTAGCATTTTTGCATCTCGGAATAAGATCTTGTTTTCACAAAAATGGAAATTTGCTTGTTAATCAGGGAAAAGTAATTCTATTTTGCTGAACATGAATGTAACATTCCCAGTGTTATAATTCACATCCCTTGTAAGCCAAATGGCCATTTTTGAAGATATGAAATTCTCATGAATTGAGTCCAAAATCTACATTCCCCAGGCCACAGCTGAAGATTTTGCTTCATCATGTAGGTTCATGATATTGTTCATCATTGGGTGGAACTATAGACAGTAAACTTATTTGTATTTCATCTGTTCATGAAGTTTATTATTGTCAGACAGGCAAAGGATTTCAAAGCACTGAATGTTTTTTGTTATTTTTTGATTGGTTGAAATTGAGGGCCCACCTCTCATACGGATTTTGCAGCCCATCAACATAATGCTGAATTATATCTCATTATACACTCTTTTTTACAATTACTAATTTTATTAACATTATGTTTTAAAAATGGTTTATAAGGACATTGGTGCTGTTAGTGCTGGCATAATCATGTGGCATAGGGTAAAGTCAGCTAAATATATCTTAATCTAGGCTACATCAACCCCTGCTTACACGCATAACTAAAATGCAGTCAGAGAAAATATGCTGCCATGAGTCTCTGGTCAGTATGGAGAATTGCAATGATTCAAGAGAGCTTGAAGTCCGGCCATTTTGGTCAAATAGACATACTGTAACACTGGTATTCTGTTTCAGGCCTTATATTGTTGAACTGTATGTTGACCATTCATGTAATAAAACCTGTAATTGTCGACTTATTGCATAATGCACTTTACATAAATGGACTAGTAGACTGCTTGTGTCAACAAAGTAAACACTTCCAGAACCAGTGCTATTTCTCTTTCCATTACTGATAGCCCCGTGGGGCTTCCGGGCATTGACCTGGGATGTCATTGTACACACCGCAGTTCATGGTAAGAATAGACCTCAGCTCCTCAGACAGCTTGTCGTAAGAGGCGACTAACTGAGGCACCCGTGGGGTTCCCGGGTGTGAAAACGAATAGGACCCAATGTCGTGATATGACTGAAATATAGTTGAAAGCGACGTTAAATCATATTCACTCACTCACTCCATTACTGATATAATAATTTGATCTTGTTCCCAATTACATTTTCATCTGCAGTAGCTGTGAAAACCTGGGCTTCCAGATGTCTGGGGATGCATTCTGGCCAAGTTTCAATGAATAAAATCACAAATTATCAATCAGTTCATGCACAATTTTTTTTATGTGGAGGTCCCCAGAATTTATTTGAAACTCGGGATTTGAAATTGCACATACCGTTGCATTTTGACAGCATAGTTACAAATGTTGATAATTATTTTTTCAACTGAAAAATTAGAAAGATTTTTGAAGTGGAACTTCTACATACCTGCTACATGGCACATCCCACCTGAGAATTTTTTACATGTATATCTAATTCAAGTAATCCATTGGAACCGCTGATGATGTTCCGATAATAGAGAAGAAAAGCAACTCCGAGTAGGGATGACACAATTTCATTCTGTACATTTCGCTATTAGTTCTAGCATCTTCAGCATGCAAGGCATAATGTGATCTTAGCCAATACACATTTGTGAATAGGTAAGCCAGTAAATTATGTCAGTCAGGTTGGACGGATATTAAAATGCTCTCATTTTCAGAAATTGTTAAGTGCTAAGCGATAACCTGACAGCGATCTACAAATGGTGTGATTCAGGTGATATAATACACACTCTAATTGATGAAAACAATACATAATCTGCTTATCTGGCAAGAACTAAGTAAATTGTGCACAAATGAATAAAGTATGGTGATATAGTGGGTATGTACCTACGTTGAATACTTCTACATGACATGAAGTTGGATAAGACTTGTCATTTTAAGTATATATTATGAGTATAATTTTCTTGGCAATCCACATCAGAATTGATGGAAACCTACAAATGTTGTGACTCCTGAATCACGCCATTTGTAGATCACAATAACAATTTCTGAAAATGACGGCATTTTAATATCCGTCCAACCTGACTGACATAATTTATTGCCTTACCTATTCATAAATGCGTATTGGCTAAGATCACATTATGCCTTGTATATATACTGTGCGTATAGAGCTGTTTGTAACTTTGTTCACTGCTTAAGATGCTAGAACTTATAGCGAAATATACAGAATAAAATTGTGATCCCTACTCGGAGATGCTTTACTTCTCTATAATTGAAGTAAAATAGTGTGTCTGGTGCATTTTGACAGAATATTTAGACTTTGAAGATGATATGTAATGATGCCACAAAATGAACTGAATTTTCTGTGTCATCTGTCTGTCTGTCTCTCTGTCTGTCCATCTTTCTTGTCATACCACATATGTAGCTGGTGATGGATCAGAAGCCTAATTAATGAAATCGACTGACCTTCACCTGTTTTATCGAGGTCAAATTTAGCACAAGCACTAATTTTAAAGGAGTGAAGATGGGCTATCCAAATTCATCATACTTGTGCAATTGGTGACTGACTAGTAGCCTATCCCAGTTGACTGAAAATATTTTCTCTAGGTTGTATATTTTATATTATGATATAACATGAAATATAGCTAGGCATTCTAAATTGATACCACATATGCAACTGATGATGGACCGTAAGTCATTAAATATGACTGACGTTGACCTATTTTCTCAAGATCAAAAACTGTATGTTAAGTCACATGTTAACTGGCAACATTCACTCCAAATCTAACATTGTCATCATTTCGTTGTGGCTGTGGTTGTCTTCCAAAACAATCTAGCGAATTTTCCATGTGTTCCAACAGCCTCATGCTTCAACAGTAACTTAAACCATACTGTATCTGCTGATTTCCTCCATTTCCTAGCTCTGACCTACTGCATCACTGTCAAAATATGGGCACCATGACAGAGTGATAGATCACACAGCCAGTGAAGGTTCCTGATTTACAATGAATGTCCTTATTGCCTGAGCAGTATTAGCAGCATTTTACAACAACAACAATTCGCTGACTTACAGTGAAAAATTATAGTGAAAGGTATTTATTTTTTGTTGTTTGACATTTTTATTTGCTGGCACTGTTTCAGATAGAGTACAACAGCCCAATTCATACAATCAGGGATAAAAAGGGGGTTAAAGTCTTTATGTTCAAATCTTCAAATGAAATATAAAAGTGGCAATTTGAAATTTTATTTTTATTCGATGTTTTAATGTCGGTGGGCCCATGAAACGCAAAAAAGTTGGTGTTGCCTCACACTGGGTTTCGCCCATTGGTGAAGGAATCCCTTCTCAGCGGCACTTCTACCAGGGATGATTCCTGATTGCTCATCCTCCAGGGTTATGTACCCCGCCCTCTGACTGTCTCATCCTAAAAAAAATTTGCCACCCCTAATAAGGGGTGTGCCCAAATTGGGGAGATATAAAGCCCTGTGAGTACCTAATTGTGTGTTACAAAATTATCTGGGGAAATGCTCTTTGTCCGTGTTTCACACGAGCTTTCATTGTACCTGTTCATGTGGCAACTTGGATGATATGACCACACGGCCCCTAGCACCGGCATAAGCGGTATTAGATACAAATCTAGAGAGCCATGATGGAAATGCTCTGACAACTCGTATATTGGTAATTGGTGAGCTGCTTCGCTGTGGCAACTCGTACACTGGGGATTGGTGAGCTGATCGTCGTCAGATCGAAATGACGGCATTTAACACAGTAGACTAGTCTGTAAGGCCCGGTGTCGACCCAGCATCAACTTCCCACAAATGCCCACATATATCAAAGGTCAAAAGGTCTGTACAGGGGGGCGGGCCTCGGGCACGAAACGTTCACCAGCAGAATCTCGCCATATACAGGTAAAAATTACAACACATATAAGGGAAGTGGGAAGAGGTGCCGACATACTGACAGAGCCACATGACTTCACAGTATAGTCTTCCGCTCAACCTATTCTAAAGCACATACCAAGAATCTAACGATTCGTGATATGTATTGTATCTCAGGTACGCTATTGTACCTGTTCATGTGGCAACTTGGATGATATGACCACACGACCCCTAGCACCTGCATAAGCGGTATTAGATACAAATCTAGAGAGCTATGATGGAATGCTCTGACAACTCGTATATTGGTAATTATTAATCAAGGCTGATTATTGAGATCTCATATTTTTTTATTCAACAATAAATAACAGCAACAACGTGAGAACAACCACGTGAAAACTAAAGCACAGAACAGGGGCTTGTACATTGAAATGGCTAGAACTTAAACCCAGAACGGGGCTTGTACATTGAAATGATCTGCGGCCCAGTCATATAGGAGTACATCTCGGTCCTCGGCTTTGGGGTACTCGTCAAACATCTGTACTATGGTAGATAAGTTTCTTCCCCGGCATCGATGGTACAGGTAGAACAAACAATGTTGTCCGCTCACCATACTGTCCACACTTTGTAATGCTTGACTATTCCAACACCACGTCTCTGTGTCTTGATCCATGAAGTCTGTTAAATCGCTATGAAGGGGTGGCAAGACGTACGCATCGAAGTATTCTGTTCTGTCAAGTACACAGCCACCCAATGTTGACCGGGTCGCTCTATTGGGTCCGTGTTAAGGACGTAAGCGGCAGGATATGTATAATGTAGGGGTATATATGACGTTTCCGGCAAACACGCTTTGGAACACCTTACGTGTCCACGGATCGTTTTGCAGCACGGGAGTAATCTGCTCTGTATCCATGTTAAGTGGCGTAATCACACAGGACGTTACGGCTTTTATCGATTTGAATAATGTTGTCAAACTCAGCGTAGAAAATCACATTGATTGTTCGCGGTAAATGTGTTCCGAAATGCAGTTCCAAGCGTAAGTTACCTTTCTTGACGAGACTCAGTTGATGATCATTGTCTAAGGTGGGTGCGAGATCGAAACAGAACAACGTGTACCCTTTGACGAAATCGTCTCTACTTATCATATTTCCCTCGTCCTGGTTGATTTGGCCAGTTGCTGCGAAGAGGTTCAGATAGCTCCGGATGTAATTGTTCGTTCCGAACTTAGGTTGTAAGGGCCGTGCCGGTACCTGTGGTCCGTTCACATGCAGGGCCACGAAATTGATGTTGAACGATTTTAGGTTGAACGGATTCCTCGTGATAGCCCCATTATAACTGACGTTCTCCACAAAGGCTAGGGTAAGCGCTTGGACAAATCGCCCAGAAATAAATTTTCTTGATTGGCAATCATATTAGTTTTAGGGACGAAAAAGGCATATGGCGTATACATATCACGCCTAGTAGCATTTGCTAGATCTTGTGTTAAATGTGACGATTTTAATCAACGTCACAAAACATTGTTGAAGAAACTTATAAAACAGGGCTACACCACCAAGCGCCTCCACTCAATGTTTCTCAAATTTAGCGATACATATCGCATGCTGATAGAAAAATACGAGCGTAACGTGCAAGATCTATGGCGTTACGTTTCGTAACTTGTGTCTAATTTCGCTTAACCCGGGGCTAGAGGCCGTATGAACCCATGTACTTCAAGATCCTCATGGTACTCATATGAACAGTCACAATCAAAGCGTGACTGGGATACATCATTCTTTAGATGACGACTTTACAACTAATATTATGGATTAAGAATACTGATCAGCGATACGGATTTGATATTTTTGGAACATCATGATGTCTTGCCGGCATCATTGAAAACTGTTGACCTCTTCTCTCTTGCAGGAAACAAGCCTATGTTTATGTATACTATGATTGTCTTTTTGAATTTGGTGCTAATACTGTTATATGGAATATGGAATAAGTCTTTAGATTATGGACGCGGATATTCTCTAATGGACGACGGATGAATTATGAGTTACGGACCAGACGCTTGTAATTTGGTCTGTACTCGTCGAATCGGGTACTGGGCTGGGGTTTTCTTCTCCAATGCTCTGATGTGCCCCAACTGTACACCTGGGCTCGGTTTCACTTTGCGTACAAACAGACTGGCCTCTTGGATGACAATGTTATACTCGAGGTTATCATTAGGGGCCATCAAGGCAAACGCAGGCGTTGCGCGCACTAGTCGTATTTTGACAGGTACTCCATTCAAGAGGTATCGGTCCTGCATGAATAAGTCCACATGCAGACGTCCCATCATATCGACCGAGTGACTCTGTGATGTGAAATCCATTCTCTCGGTATAGCCGTCATTATCGGGACTCGCTTCCATATTGCCTGGGGTATCTCGGTAGAACAACGGTAGGCCTAATGTCAAATACGACTTTTTAGCGTCACGCCCGTAGGATAACAGTGTTTCGATGTAGGCTCGGTATGGGTACGTGTTCGTCGATGCGATCACCAGTTTATCACTGAGTGATATATGCACTTGCTGGAATAGCGAATGTAGCCAGAGATTCCCTGGACCCACGGGCGCATCTGCTGTGAGGAAAGACCCATCTTTATTGGTGAATTTAGCTTTCACGTACAGGTACGTATGTGCTAAATCCAGGTATGTCGTATCAGCGTTGGTAATGGTGAATTCATTGGGGCCTGTGGCTGTAATGCTGGAAGGGGGAGATGCTCCACCCATTGACCGTCCTCGGCACTTGTCTGGGTAGGTGGTACGGTCCACAAATCAAATTCACTGTTGGTAGAAGGACACGACTCGGCGCGGATGAAAGCCATGTTTTACGCAAAGATGCCTCGCGCCTTCGATGTGTGTCGGCCCTTGTTCGGTCGTCGGCTGGTGTGCTTTCTCGGAACCACAGGTCTTTTATGCTTTGAGCGCATGATACGTTGGGCTTTAGCGACCAAGATTCTTCCGGATTCTTTAGCTCGGCGTTTGACAGCTTGTCGAACAGGTACACCACTGATCGCGTCCCCCAGAATTTGCAGACTGCCTCGCACCGCTTGTTTGCCGACTGCTTTGACGCCACGCGTCACTACGGAAGAAAACTGTTGACGATGCTGCCGAGTACATTACCAATACCATGCCCGCGCTGAATACGTGCTCCACTAAACACGGGTAGACTACCCCCGGCTTGTTTGGTGTAATGATCGACGTAAATGGATGTATTGCATTGATAAGGCACCTTCATTGTGCAAAGTGAACCGCTCTGACTTTACGGAAATGAAGTGTCAGCACCACTTTCCCACGTTCGAATGCAATCGGTTGACCGTTATCGTCTCTTATATCGATGATGATGGAGCTAATATCGGTCTGACACAGTAGAGGTACGTTGCTGTCTCCGACAATGTGTGCATCGACCACGCCTGAATAAACGTACAGATCATACAAACCTCCACGCATGCCCATTGTACTGTAGGTGGACTCGGCAGTGAGGCCTACTTCGGTAGGACCCGCATACAGATTATCACGCAGTTCCAACTGTTGTTTTAGGCTTTTCCTAAATTCTATACCCACGTTGGCAGTCAGTCTCAACTGGAACGTCTGATTGTAATCGTTAAACGACAGGAAAACGGAATTTTTGAACGGGAAGGGTTGTGTCTTGTTACCCACCCGGTGACCGATCTTACCCTCCATGAGATCACACAACGCCTTGATGAACTCTTTGGAGGTGTGGTACTGGCCTTGAGGGAGTACAGAGAGAAATGTCTTGTTGTTGTGGATGATCACATACCACACCGTGTCATCTTTCACGTTGTACCACGTATACGGGTAATGGATATGTACCAGACCACATTCCCAACGACCAGGCAGGTGCAAGGGTTGGGGTAACTGTGTTTCGTAGGGAGTTACGGTATTGCTCGAGAACACCTCGGCCGAGCTGTTACTGGGTAGGGTGAGGTAAACCATGGCGACTGAGCTTTCGTGCCACCGCTCCCGGTATTAATAGTTGTCTCAGGCCTTGGGCGCTCTCACGCGGCGTCGTGATCGTCGCGGTGACTTGCTACGTGTCACAGCTCTGGATATGTGGGGTATCTTGATGAGGGGTGGTTTTTTAAAGGAGCGAAAAGAAGGTGCCGCCGTTATGGTGTTTTGGGTGGTGTATCCGGTTCCCACTCGGCTTCCCAAGTCCGTAGGGGTTACATCTGTCTTTGTGACTTGCGAGGTGCACGTATCGGTGTGTGCAGGGTCCGCTGCATCCAGGCCCAGCGAAGGGGATTCCCCACCAATTCCTGTGGTACATGCATGTCTTTCAAGCCTTGAGCGAAGACCTCCCATCCTTGAGGATCCGTGTGTAACCTGCGTTGACGCATTAAGTCATTCACCAAATCCATCATGTGGGTACCGCGGACCACCTGGTTCTGTACAAGTAGTTCACCTTTATCATTCCAAGTCATGTTAGGATTGTCTTTCACCCGTTGTAATACCAGACCAGCTTGTTTCTTGAACGATGCAGGTATACTCTTTAAGACTTCGTCCTCGACTCATATCACAATGAACATGTGTGAATTTCCCAGTATGGACCTATACCCCCATAGTCAGTATGGGCCTATATACAGACCTACCCGGTACTTTTCCAAAAAATTCACCGCTTAGCTCCGGTCTGGCCTTCCCATCGTGTTTTTCGTGGCGAGACGTGAAAAACAAGACCGAACAACCCATAGTAAAATTCACAAAAAAAATGACCACCCCCCTCCCCCCCATACCCCATACAGGCATTTTCCCGTATATTGTATAATACAGGCCCCTATTGTAGAGGTAAAATCCGTGTTCCGCTTTTTATATTTTCGGGGACAAATCCTCATTTTACATGCACCCACCCATGACTTCATAGGCAGACCCCGATAAGCCCGGGGACCGATATTAGCCCTTTTGGATAGGGTAGATAGGAGTTTTCCCCTATTGTAGGGGTAAAGTCCGTGTTTCGCTTTTTATATTTTCGGGACAAATCCTAATTTTACATGCACCCACCCATGACTGAATGGCCCTGGAGGAACGCTTCACTTTGACACCTCACTCGACCCAATCGGTTCACTAGGGACCCCTCCCGCCCCTGAAGATTGCCGATGATTCTCACGAAAACCCACGTATTTGGGACTACATTCTGTCCGCGGAGGCAGACCGCATCACCGCGGAGGAATACATCCCCAGGTCACGTCCGATTCACGCAGACCGGAAATGACGTCATACACTTGCGCAGAACACTCCTGCGCACACCTCCCCATGACCTCCACATACCTGCGCAGAAACACCTGCGCACTCGTCCAAATGTGACTTGAAATCCCCTTTGTATACTACTATCCACCATATTCTCGGGTCTGAATGCGAGGTGTCTGCGGAAACTGTCATATGGTTGCCTTTTAGTCGCATACATCATTTTTCCCACCTCTTGCATATCGCCCCAATCTCAAAGATTGGAGCAGTTTTCCCATATAGGCACATGCATATAGTTTGAAATCGCTACACGAGAGTAGTGTATATAGAGCAACTAATGCCGCCGTTCACCCGGATGTAACTATGACGTCACAACTGTATGGTTTGTAACGAGGCTTTTGATTGGTTGAATTGTAAGTGTGAGGTTGAATTTGATTGGTTGAGGTGTCGTCCCTGTTGTAAAGCAAGATGGTGGGTGTCGGCCCTGTTGTAAAGCAAGATGGCGGCGTGGTTCGGGCATGTTCGGGCAAAAAAAAAGTTCCGGCAAAAAAAAAAAAAAAAATGTATTCATGCGCGGTGATGCGGTTTTGGCGGTGATTCGGTCTCGGGAAAAAGCTTCCGCGGAGAAAAAGTAGTCCCTAGATAAAATGGTCCGATGGGGTCGAGTGAGGTATCAAAGTGAAGGTTAGGTGAAGGAGCATCTAATGGGCTGGGTGTGAGGTTGAAATATCGTCATTCTGCGCATGCGCGGCGGCCGAAGGGTATGAAAATAGCCTTTTTGGAGCTAGGGGAGCCCCTAAGGGTCCGATGGGGTCGAGTGAGGTATCAAATTGAAGGTTAGGTGAAGGGGCATCTGATGGGCTGGGCGCGGGGTTGAGCTATCGGCATTCTGCGCATGCGCGGAGGCCAAAGGG